>JBAMAV010000089.1:0-21623 GCA_037043315.1 Amiota communis | reverse complement strand
ATCGTGCGTGAACGTGCGTGATTGTGAAAGACCACAAAAAATGTGAATTTTCGTGATCGTGAACGAGTGCCGAAATTGCGTGAAAATCGTGGTAGGGTTCCTTCACGAAAATTCAAGACATCACGAAAATTCACACGTCACGGTGAAATGAAACAGACGATTTCCAAAATCCAAAAAAATAATTAATATTCAATTAACGTAAGTCTGGAACGATTTAATGTAATACAAAGCAATTCAGTGCTCAGAACATCAAGAGAAATCGCCATTAAATTTTGTTTTGTCCGTGCAAATGTTCACGGTGTTAATTGAAATTTGCAATAATTTTGACAGTCAACTGCTTCAATAACCGATAACTGACTGGTGCTGCACGGAAAATATTAAACTCATTTATGATATTTGTGCAGCATGGACAATCTTCCAACTGAGAGCAAACCATATTGTAAAATTGGTTCAATACAGTTGGAAGAATTCTCCGATGTATCGTTCAATACCAAATCTTGTCTTATCGAAGTCGATAAACAACTCTCTAATTATATTAATAAAGAAATTCGAAGCATAACGCCAATCCTTGATTTTTGGAAATCGCCGTCGAACACTTTGTGTTCCACCTTCGTCAACGACGGGTGAACGAATCTTTTCGACTTCAAGTCGCATAATAGAAGAACGGTGAACGAGTTTACTAGGTAGTAATTTAGACAAAATACTATTTTTATACTCTTCATAGTATTATAAGTTTGTCATGAAGTTTGTTACACACAGAAGGAGGCATCGCAGACATAAAGTATATATATTTGTGATCAGCTCGATGAGACGACTGAATTTGGCCATGTCTGTCTGTTCGTCAGTCCGTCTGTCTGACTGTATGTATGCAAACGAGTCCCTCAGTTTTCGAGTTAGAGAGCTGAAATACGCTCATAGGCTTCTTTTTACCATACGCTGCACATTTGTCGGAATCAGTCGAATCGGACCACTAGGGGGAGTACCTCCCATACAAATCCCATTTAAGATAATGTTCTTATCAGAAAAAGTTTTTTGTTTTTTTTTGTATCAAACTATAATTTGGACCATGTAAATTTCATGATACTGGGGTTAAAATTGGAAATATTTATTAGTAAATAAGCTACGATTATGTAAAATGAACAAATGAGAGTCTTTGTATGATATGGTATCCTTCATTATTAAGAATGTTGAATTAAAAATAAATTTCAATAAATAATATCTATAAACACATAAAAAATAATTTAAATGCCTAGACTACGCGACTTTTAAATGTATGATGAACTAGAAAATTTTCGTGCGTGAAAGTGCGTGATCGTGAAAAAACAAAAAAATTTTGAAATTTCGTGAATGTGACAGAAATTTTATTTCGTGATGTGCATGTTCGTGAGATAGAATTTCGTCACGCGCACAGCTCTACTTTATTGGATAGATAGTTTTATGACATTAATGGTTTAATATTATTTCGGCCACAGTGTCTGGCGAGTACAAGGTACAATCTGAAAGTCAAATTTTCACAAACTTTTTGCAGCATTTGCGGCCGTATTTCGCCAATAACTCTTCGAATGATGATTTCCAGGTGTTCAATTGTCTCTTTATCGGCGTAGGCAAGTGACCTTACAAAACCCTAAAGAAAATAGTCCAATGGGGTTAAATCACACGATCTTGTGGCCAATGTGAGCAAGATTAATGCCAGCTAATTGAGGTAAAAAATAACTTTTAATTATGTCTCTGTATCGTTCACCGTTGACAGTAACATTCTGGCCACCATCGGTTTTGAAGACATATTGACCAATGAATCCGCCAGCCCATAAAACGTACCAAACAGTAATTTTCCGTGGATGTAAAGGTGTTTCGACATAAGCTTGTGGAATATCTACATTCCAAATGCGACAGTAATGTTTATTTACGTACCCATTCAAGCAAAAATGAGCTTCATCGCTGAACAAAATTTTGTATGGAAAATAAAGATCAATATCATACGATAGTCGCCTGGCTTTAATTCCTGCATGAGTTGAATCTTTAAAGCTTTTAAGCCAAGATCCTTTCATAAAATCTTCCATAAAGTGGCTAGAAACAACCCTTTTTGCTGAGAGCGGCGATGAACTGATTGATTTGGGTCTTTTTCAATGCTTTGCTGTACAGCGGTTACAACTTGTTCGGTGCGCACAGTTCGGCGTCTTACGGGATGCACATTATCATTTAGAGTAAATGTGGTGCGAAAACAATCCATAGTTATTCGAATTAGCCGCTCTGATGGACGATTATGATTACCATAAAATGGACGAAGTGCACCATAAGTTTGACGAACAGAACCATTATTTTGATAAAAAATTTCAACAATTTGCAAGCGTTGCTCTGGTGTAAGTCTATTCTTAATAAAATGCCAAGCCAAACTAAACAAAAGCCAACTATCAGGTTTTAAATCGGTTGTCAAATAAAGCAGTGCTGCCATCTAAAAGTTGTAAACCTCTAAAAAAAACACCCCTTACTTAGCTTATGTTTCAAGCGTAACTTAAAACGATTCGTTATTTTTGAAAATTGTCTGTTCAACTTAATAGTGGGACCAAGCTAAGACACAAACCATTACGTGGCCAACTTAGACGAGGAGAAACGGGGAAAGGAAGTTGAAAATTTTTTGACCTTTGATTTAACAAGTGTCAAAAAAAAATTTACCGAATCGCTGTCTTTGACGAAGGTCAAGCAAAATTATTTTTTACTTTAAATTACCAACATTTCTTATAGAAAATATTATCTTTTATCGAATATTGTTTAAATGGAATCCTGTGAATATGGTATTATTAAACTGTTACTGACTTTTTGATAGCGGATTCATCAGTGGTATTTTCTTGGCCGGTTGAATTTGTTGCCGCTGATTCAATTTTGGAATTAAAATTCACAATTCATTTACATTTTCTATTTTTTTCCTACAGCCATTCGAGTTCGGTGGTTTAAGTTCCAATGATCTGTAACCCATTTATTATGCATCCCTTAATATCGAGACTTACAAATGCTGGAGGTAAGGAAACTCTTTGTAATAAGATACAAACACTGCATGAAGGGCAAAACAGTAAAAAAAAAGTGATGGCTTCTAATATTATCTACTTATGAATATATTTCCCATAGGTTTCAAAAGAGATTTCTATTTGATTGGTACCTGAGAACTTTTTGTCCAAAGTGTACAGCTCTCAATTTGGATTTACCAACAGGTAAGAGATTTACTATCGGGTAGTAACTCACAGAGCACTAAATCTCTAAATGTTGCCACTAAAAGCAAAATTATAAAGAAGCTCCAAGAATTGCAAGATAACTTAGTCAATTTCGGTTATGCTTTAAATGTAGCTACCAAGCTGGGTTCTGGAGCTGCCTTTGTCGGAGACCGTGTGGAAGACGCTTTTGTACAAGCGGATAAAGTCGATGGTAAATTGTTACAATATGAAGGTGGTCTCAGTATAACTGCTTTGGTCATCAATGGAGCTTTCGGCGTCAATAAGGCTTTCCACCTACCTGTACCCATCACAGCAGAACAGGTTGTTAAATTTGCAAATTATTTCCTGAGCCGACGCTCTGTACAATCTACCAACGGCGCCCACATTCTTATTGATGCATTGAAGACACTAAGTTCAGATAGTAAAATATCGCACATTTGTACATTTACAAATCATTTGAAATGGACAATTTCAACCAAATTCTCTTTCACTGAATGTTACTGCGGTTGATTTGCTAGGAAAGCCACTATAACCTGCCTTGCAAAATATAAATGCTACGATTGTACTGAAAAAGGATAAATCAGTTGTAGCTGAAAAATAACACTTGCTTCGAAATCATCAGATAAAACGACGTATGCCGCAGATCTGTCAAGCCTCAAGCTTATACGTGAAATTTATCAAGCTGAGCTTAATGCAAACAATGTGTACCAAACAGAAGGTACAATTTAAGGTACTTGGTCGAGTAAAGGTCATTGGAAGTTGGCATTACCGAATTGGATGCAGGTGCGGCCACAAAGAAACAAAAAATCAATTATCCCTGTAAACTCAATGAAGCACTTTCCGGAGATAATACACAAAAGCTGCTTCTAAAAACACTCCTTGTGGAGAATTTCAACCACCGTGATACACCATGAACTGTAAGAATGAGTACCAAAACAAATTTCTACCCAAACTATACGCAACTATACGCTATACTATACGCAACTGAAGGTGAATTATTGTTTGGTGCGCAGTATATTTAAAATGCAAATGCAAAATACCTATTTTTATTTTGCATTTGAAATACTTTTTTTCAAAATGCTTTTCCTATTTTATTTAAAATGCTTTTTATAAATATTTAGCATTTGTAAAATGCAAAAAGGTTTTGTAAAATTTTTAAATAAAAAAATCTCTCAAAATGTGTGTTTGCGAAAGAGCAAAACGAAATAAGTGGAAAGAGAGAGAGAGAGAGAGAGAGATAGGGTGCACAACCAGCGAGTCGGTTCAGATCTTATCTTATCTCTCACAACAACAACATTGCCACACACTTGGCCGAGGCGACTCTTTCGCTCTCTGACCACGCTATTATCTAGTACTATCTATTCATCCTAACTAAACGGTAATCTTCTTGTTTGCTTTACCTTATCCATTGATTCAATACAAAAATGCTTAACTCTACTTAGTCTACTTTTCAATAAATACAAAAGAATCTTTGAACCAGAAAGAATGCTATCATTGGCTATGCCAAAGATGTAATACTCTTCACGCTCCTCCGGGTTGCATCAAACCATCCTTTCTTAGCATCACTATATTCTCTCTGTTACAGTTTGAGCATCAACAAAGAACACAGGCTGAGTATCCACAAAGAAGACAGTTTAAGTGGCTTGTATTTTTATTATATTTATAATCTTTATAAGTTTGTCATTTAATTTGAGTTTGTATGGGAGGTACCCCTCCTGGTAATCCTGGGATCATGAAATACGAAACGTGGTCTCCGATGTCGCCTTCAGTGTGTTACAAACATCATGACAAATTATAACACTATTCACTCCCGTGAAGAGTATAAAAAGGTTGATTATATATGCACCACTGCATATGGTCATCATCTAAGAGCTATATGGGTGTAACGGCTCATTGGATTGATTGTAATACATTTGATTGAAAAAGCGCAACTTTAGCTTGCAGGATGTTTAAGGGAACGCATAGTTACGACAAAGTGGCTGGACAGATTATGGAAATTCATTCTGAATTTGATTTAAATTTCACAAAAACCGTAAAGACTATTACCGACAATGGTCAAGGCTTTCGAAATATATGGAAAAGATTCAGATACAGGAACAAGTGAAAGAGGTACAACTCTTATTCAAAATATTGAAGTTGTGATTACTAATATTGACGATGATGATGACAATGTCCTAGCTTCAAGAGATATGGATAAGGCTAGAACCAAAGTAGTTCATACCTAAAACTTTATGATGCAACCATGGCAAAATGTCAAGCAGTTTGGAATCTATGTTCAAGGTCTCCTAAAGCCTGTGAAATCTATTCAGAATCATCTGGAAAATCTCCTACTAAAGAAATTGAAATCCAGTAGCTGTTCAAATCCTATTGCTGATGGTATCAGAAGTTTAGAAGGCGACAAAAATACTTACTACGGATGTCTTATGCCTGAACTAATGAGAATACAAAGAATTCTAAGAAGTTTGCAAATGCAAAATGAAAATAGTTCCCAAGTGTAAAGAAACTCTTCCTTAAATATAATACTTGCTTATCAAGTTCTGATCCTGTGGAACAACTATTTTCGTTTGGTGGAATGATTATGAGGCCACATAGACGGAACATGAAAGATGAACTCTTTGAACAAATATTATTTTTAAAATCTGTGAAATGTAGCCGCACTTTTCTATGTATTAGTTTTCAGTACTTAATATTAGTTTTATTATTAACAACAAAAAAATAAAAAATCTCTGAAATAAAGCATTTTATTTGAAAAACCTATTTTCAAAATACGTATTTTGTATTTAAATACTTTTTTTTGGAAACCATTTTGCATTTTTATTTGAAATGGGAAAATAGCCAAGCATTTGCATTTTGCATTTAAATGCTTTTGATAAACCATTTTCAACATCTCTAGTTATAGTATATTTACAATTTGATATGCGTGAGAAGCACATTCGAGAATGAAAAAATAATTTTAAAAAAGACCACTGGACATTGTACATTGTATCTTAATTTTGAAATGCATTTCTGTTCGCCAAAATTGCTGGATCCTCTTCTTCAGCACCTGTGAATTGGAAATTAAATATAAACAGATGAAATACACTCGTTGTAGTTATGAAATGTTTTTAAAATTTGATTTTTTTTCTTAAATTTAATTTTTGGTTTTAAGTTCTATGGTTTTTTCTTACAATATTTTTCTTGTATGACAAAAATTAAAATTAACAAAATTAAATTCAAGAATTTGGAAAAATAAACCTTAAACGATATGAAGATTGATGACAGAGAACATAAATGAATAAATTATAAAGGATGCTACTCAATTTTGGATGCAACTGGTGATGGTGGCTCCGGAGCTGGTGCTGCCCATGCCTTTTGCTCCCATGGTGCCCCATCCTAATATGGGTGCCATGTTGGTGGCACGTTGATGGATGCGGTGGCGCAACTGCCCACACATTTCTGTGGGCATAAACGCCCTCGCTGGACGCTACTTGAGCTGGTGGTGCCGGACGTGATTGCCGCGGTGGTGGTAGCGGACGTGAGCGAGCCCTTCCCATAATCATCGCAATAAGAACAAGTGGCCATTATTATGGTTGGAGATGAATTTGGAAACTACGATATTAGAATAATACGTAGACCAATAATTGGCAAACCATTCAAGATACACATCTGTTATATGATCCATTGCAGTACCCAGCAATTTTTTGCGAAGGAGAGGCAGGGCAACATCTGCCCGGGTATCTAGTAATTTTCGTTTGTAAAAGTTTTGAAGAGGCGAAGCAAATTTTGTAAGGTGGGCTATTCAAGTGGAACACAGTGTATTATATACTTTGTAGAGTATCTGAGATCCCCGCTAAAAATCTGCCGGTTTAATTTGAAAAAGATTTCACTATTCTTAAAAGGTTACAATCACATGGTTTCCGTTAATTAAGAAGAATGGTCTTTTTTTGTTTTTGATACCATTAAAATTAAAAGATCAGCCAGTTTATTTAAAACAATGAGAAAGAAACACAATCAGATTATTTTAAGAATGCCGAATACTTTTAATTAATGGCTTTAGTAAAATTCTTTTTTATTTTATTCTTCAAGACAATAAAAGAAACTGAGATACAAATTAAAAAATAGAAATTTAAAGTTAAGATTTCTTCATTGCAAGCAGCTTTTTATTTTGATTACTATTTGAAGTTGTACTGGTTGCCAACATGGTTGTATATACATATGTTGAATACTTTCCTTGGCCGCTGTATGTAGAAGGATGTGTTGGCTTTTCATGTTTTCGTTGAACATTCTCAAATCATAAGTATCAAGTGATATTAAGTGAAATTACGGACCGTCTACATAATCCCGATCGCCAACATTGATGCGCCCCTCGGCGGCGGTTACCGAGAAACCAAGAATGCGTGCATCTAATTTAGTCATTTTGCTCTTCTTGACCTTCTTTTGCTTGTTCTACATAAATAGGAAAAAAAAATTATTATTTGACTACAACAACAACAAACAAAAAAAACCAACGGACATTAACATCGGTTCACCGAAGCTTAACATATCTTTGTATATTTGTTATTTTTAACCGATTTTAAAAGAATATTTAAATGATCTACTCCAGTTATCGGCATTAAGCTATTTGTACCAAATTTAACCCATTATCTTATAGGAATAAAAAAACCTTATTTACATTTGACGAGTGTGCAAGCTACAAAATAACAAGTTTACAAACGGGCGAATCGGTATTTGAGCTAGTAACGATTACACACAAAACTTTCTACACGCTCAATTGTCAAGTCATTCTGTAAACAACTGTTATACTCGCAGCTGCCTCACTAGTGATTCACTTTGAAAATAAAAGAGAGTGTGTGTGAGAGTACTAACAACCAGCGGGTATCGAGTAAAGTAGGACTTGCAACTAGTCAACATGACTACACTGGGCCAGTTCACTGGAAATTAGAGAATTCACTGGCTACAAAATTGAATGCATAGAAGTATACGGATGGACATGGCTCGAATCTCCATTTTACGCTGATCATTTTCATATATTGTACTTTATAGGCTCTTCGGAGCGGAGAGAGGTATAATAATCATTATATCACACAAATGTGTTAGAGACAAATCGGAAGATCATCTTAGGCTAGAGCCACGTATTGGGCGATTAGCAACGTCGCTCAGCAATTCAATTGGATTTAATTTTTATGAATCGCTCTGTCGGACCAATTGACATCGCTCAATGCGTGACCCTAACATTAGTTGTACCTTATTATCAGAGTTGTCGTTTCCGGATGGGGTTATAGCCGGTGCTGGTTTGCACATGTCATCGTTGTGTGCGTTTTGTGCGCGTTGAAGGTTCTTGTATTTACTGCGACGTTCGAGAAATTGTTTTGCAAAATCAGTAGACTCTCTGCCTTCACCTTAAAGTTTTATACGAAACATGAATGCTGAAGTTATATTGAAGTGTACATTATAATTGATGTTTACCTAAATATATGCGAATATAGTCTTTTACTTCGTATGGTGCCTCTAAGTCTTGTAAAAACGTTACAAACGTAGGTACTAAAAATAAGACTTTGATAAATTTTTGCTTTAAATAATTCATTTATAAGACTCACCATCAACCTTGGCAGACATGTTAGAAAGACTTTTCATACACCAAATGGTAAACTCGTTTTCATACTCACTGGCCTTGTTACTGCTACTATTGGGTCCGCTATTTTGTTTTGTGATTGTTTTCTTGTCTTCGTAAGGCTTTTGAGACTTGCTCTGAATTATTTTATTCTTATCATGTGCTTGACCTACAGCGCTGGCCATTCCGTTGCCGCTTTTAATTGACGGCTTGGCTGACAATGTAGCAACAGAAGTAGTAGCATTTTGCATTGTCGGCATGGTTTGGCTCTTACGCAAATTGCGAGCCGATGGAGAAATAGATGATTTAGATTGTTGTGGCTGTTTGCTTGAGGCTGATTGTATTCCCGATGTTAGAACAGCAGCGGCTGTAGCGCTTCCGTTGTTATTGGTTGTATTAAATTTAAGTGATTCATCCCAGAAGGCGACAGTACCCGCAACTGGAGAGGTATTAACCATTGTTGTACCACCCCACACCTTTGCTGCACCACTCCAAATATTTGAAACACCACTGATAGCGCTACCACCAAGTCCAGACGATGCCACAAGTGAAGATTGCTGTTGTTGTTCTTGTTCGCGTCGCCTTTGATGCTCCAATTGCTCACTTGCTAAGCGTTTTTCTTCCTCAGCCTGAATCTCAGCGAGGCTCATCACGTGCGTTGGCGCAGGAGAAGATTGCCACTTTAGCATTGCCTCTGTAGTCTCTGCCACATTGGTACGCAATTGTTTATCTAGCTGCTCTTGCTGACGCTGCAAATCTGCGCGGCGTTCCCTTCGTTCAGCTTTTTGTATTTCAGCTAATCCTGGACCAACACTATGTGTGGCACCAGTCTGTAATGACCACGGCGCTATTGATGATGAATGGGAACGTTGCTGTTCGACTTTCGTTGACACTTTGGTCGTTGCAATTGTGTTATTTGAAGAAGTACCTAAAAGAGCTTTGCGACGTTGAGCTTGAATTTGTTGCTGGCGTTCCTTTTCCTCCAGAATTTGCCTGCGTTTTTCATCTTCCATTTGATGCGCGCGACGTTTCTCTTCCTCTAGTTGTTGACGCTTCCGTTCTTCTTTCATGCGTCGTTTCTCTTCTGCCTGCTCCCGACGTCGATCCTCTTCTCCTGGTGGCTTCTCTTGATTCTTTTGTGATTTGCCTTGAAACTGGTGCTGTTTATTACCTACATTTTGCTTCACATTCGGTTGCTGATTTATAGATTGCAGATCATCCTTTCTCTGCTTGTTTTGTGTTTGAAGCTGCGTTACAGTGCATTCTTCTATCTGAACTTCTTGTTGCGACTTGTCAAGCTGATGTTGATGCTGCGCCCTTTGCTGAAGTTGTTGTTGGTGATGTTGTTGGTGTAGCTGATGCTGTTGTATGGTTCCATTAAATTCCATATTATTTATGCTATGCTCAAGAATGGGTTGTTGTTGTTTCTGTAAAACTTGTTTACTTTGCGCTTCTTCCAAAGCCGACACATCCCATAGCGTGATTGACATTGGCTTTGGTGAAATATCTGAAGTTTCCATTCCAACCAACGGACCCCCGGAAGGTCCTTGTGCCCAATGAGAAGAGTGTGGCTGATGAGGCTGCTGAGGACCCAATAATTGTGAGGACTGATTTGTGTTTACTGACGGTTGAGTTGTAGAAGTGAATTGAGGCATCCATACGGGCATCATAATGTTTTGAGCTGGTGGCGCTGATAGCAACTGTGACTCTGTCATGTAATCCCCAGAATTTGATTTCGTTTGATGTTGACAACCACTTCCACTACGAAGAAACATACGCAGACTTAGCTCGTTTAAAAGGTCATTGTTGCTTAAGTTATCGCCTCCATGAACTATTTTGTTGCAATCTTCAGATGCAGGGAAATGGTTAACAGAAGCCACGTTGTACTGCTGTTGCTGTTGAGCTTGTTGATGAAGAATTTGAGCATTCATAATGAAGTCGTCTGCTTCGAGCCTAGGTTGATTTTGACTACCATTTCCATGAAACAACTGTTGTTGCTGGAGCTGTTGTTTTTTTGCTTGCTCTGCTATAGCATCGTATAGTTGAGTACCAGCAATGGGATTTAGGGCTGCTAATGAGTTACTAAGGCCATTCAGACTACTTAAATACTCAGGTAGAACAAGCATTTGAACTTTCTGCCGTACGATTGCCTCCCGTTCTGGTGGCGACAAACGCTGGAAGCACTCATTCTTTGACAGTTCTTTCATAATATGATGTTCTTGGTGTTGCATATATTGATCCTGGAGCATTTGAAATTGCATGGTCAACATATGGGACATGCCCACCGTGTTTATGTGGTTCTTGACAGCGTTACTCAAGGAATTAGCTGCAGCAGTGACATTGCCCTTTAATTGCTCCTCGTTGCGTTGTTGCTGCTGTTGCTCATTCAATGTCATCGCTGTTGATTTATTTGCCACAATTTGAAGAGAATCCAATTCAAGCGATGAAGGTATTAAATGACTGTGGGTAAACGGCATATTACCGTGACAAATCTTTATGAGCTCTCCAAGAGGTCGAAATCTTGAGTCGTTAAAACGACGAACGAAAAGATTTTCATTAAAATATCCTGCACGGTACCATTCTGTCATTTCTATGGCACTAAAAGGTCCTTGTACGTTCGACTGTGGATCCCTATAATACCACATGTCATTCGGATTGGAATTAAGCATGTGTGGAGGAATTCCTGCAGTAGCTACTAATTGCTGTTGTTGGATTGACAGTTGATCCGCGAAAGGCAGAGCTTTGTGTGGTAATCCTACTAGTACATTAGGCGAAAGAGATTCCGAATGTTGCGTTCGTTGTGCATCATTTTGCGACGACTGCTTTAGCATTTGTGATAAACCAGGGGAAACGTAGTCCCCGCTGATACCAGCAGTTGAAGATGGAAGAGCTCCTTGGATGTTACTTTTTTGTATTACGCCGCCATCATCATCCATTATTAACTTTTCAACTTCATCAGCCACTTCTTTTAGACGCTCCGATATATCCCCAAGAGGTCCTGAATTTTTGGTCAATGTTAACTGAGCAGTTTCTTTAGGAGCTTCTTCTGGAATTGTGATAATCGGCACATCAGATTGTTCTTCCGTTTTATTTCTAGAAGAATTCTCTTCAACATTTGTTAAATCACATAATTCACTGTGTTCATCGGGTGCTATATTTTCTTTATTACAATGTAGCTCCTCATCATTTCTTTCTATCGATGGTGATGTTCGTTTTGTTTCAAGGACATTGCAGGTTTCACTGTCCACATACCTTTTTTTTGATGCAGCATCACTTCTATCCGAATCCAAAGACACAGATTCAGCATCACATGCTTTATCATTTTCTTGATTTTTGGAGTCCAAAGAATTGTTTTTATGTTCCTGCCCATTATTCTCACATATTTTTTTCTTTATCTTATCATAATCACCAGTTTCTCCATGAAATGCACCACTTGCATCAAACGTACCACCCATATCCGAGGGATTCTCCATTGCCCATTCAGGTAGATTATCTTCAACATCATGGTTACTGTTGCCAGTACCACCATTACCTCTTACACCTGTCGACCACGGTTGACTACCTTTAGCAAGTGGAGCGTTGCTAATTGTCGTTTTGGTAGATGCTGAGGCATTTCCTACCACACCAGAAGAGGAATTTTTAGCTACATTGTTACTGTGAAAGCCACTCCCAACACTACGTTCTAAACCTAATGTTCCAATTGTGGAATAGGATCGTTGCATATTAATACCACCGTAACCTGGAGGATCATTGCCGTTTCCAGGCATAGATTCTTCGTCACGCCAGCTCGTAGAACGTCCAACTATATGGAAAGAAAGCTATTTCATTCGTTTTTATTAAATGAAAAAAAATTTAAATAAATTACCCCAACGATGGTTATTTCCAAAACCACCACCACCACCCCCGCTTCCGCTAACGCTACTATTGCTACGCCAACCATCTGTAGTTGATAAACCACCAGTCACAGGTCCATCGCCTGAACCGTCGTCGTTGCGACCCCTCCTCCAGTTTTCCGTATTACGATGCTGGGTAGCAAACTCCTTTCGTGGGCTAGATGTCGGTGTCCCATTCCAGTCCAAACTAAGATTGCCACTTACTCCAGGCACTGAAGAAGTATCATTTGTACCATTTCTTTCACTCCAACCTCGTTCGGGCTAATTTTTGAATAACAATCTAAGATTAAATCGACAACAACCGTGGTTAATTTCACAAACCTTTAATGGCAATGGTGACGAACTATCTTCGTAAAGAGCTGTTGGCCTCTGGTATAATGAGTGGTACACAGCCTTTCCACGCATACGGCCTCTGTCGACAGTTCCACCACGTCCAGTACCACGTGAGGACGAGCTGAACCCAATAGGTGAACGTTGTAACCATGAAGGTCTTGGCTGTTTAAACAAACAACTGTGTGCATTGAGATGCATTTAAAATTTAGTATACGTGCTCAATACAAACCGTGGTAGCAGATGGTCCTTGCGTATTTATGTCATCCTCCGAGCTAGGTGTGAGCGCCAAAGGGTATTGCACCTTCTCTACAAAAAGCTTTTTGTATGAAGTCAATATCTGCGGTAGTATGCAATTCCTATCAAAAAGCGAAAGCATCTCCTCGCGCCCATATCGAAATTCCGGAAACATGTTACGTGATGCTGGTGTGTGGCTTACAGAGCCCACTCCACTGTTGTTATGCAATGATAATAGATGAGATGGAGAACTGCTGAATGAGCCACCACCAACACCACTTGTGGCATTTGTTGGCTCCGCCGACATGTTACGTAACCACTCAGGACCAAACTTCATGGAGTCTGTCATTTCTCAAACAGTCACTTGATAATAGTTTTTACTTTTCTAAAACAAACATGCAATCATTTTATAAGTAAACATACAAATGTTTCATCCTTCTGGATGCGTTGTCAATAAATTTTATTTCCTTCTCTATCACTTTTTGAATAAGTTCTTCGTGTTCTATAGACGGTTCGGACAACAAAATTTTTCATTTAAAATGATACCAAAGCATTAAATAATAAAAGTTAAAGGTTTCTCGATTTGACAGGCAGTGATCTTGAGTCATCCTTGTAAGGCAAGGGATTTGAAACATTTTAAAGTAATATATTACCCCACATGTGTATAACTCGTAATAGCTGGTGGAAATAATAAAAGAAAAGTCCAAAGCGGCATTTATAATTCGATTATTTTCAAGTTATAAGGCTTAAAATAGCTTTTAATCATTTTATATATATACATATACGAATTTTTAGCCCATAGATATCTAAAAAAAAAAAAAAAAATTTGCAAATCTTTATCTCTCCTCCCTCATACATTTAATTTTAATGATGGTGACTGACAATCAGAGCAAATGCCAACACTAGCAAATTTGATAGCGTTTACATTCAATTTCCACCATAGGCGATTTGGTAAAGATCGAAGGAGTTAGCAGCTCTCTAAATAGTTCTTTTTAATATGTACTCTTCTTCCCTGACGCACACTCGCTTTCAATCATTCACATACAACATCAGCAGCCTAAACTAATACATTGACACTACACGTACACAACTAATTTCTTGTGCCTCATTTTAATTGACACACGCAATCACTTCAATTCCCACTCATCAAAAAATGAGAAAGAACAAACCAAACTCGATATGCATATGTATGTATGTGTACATATATGCATACACACATTCAAAAGGCATTATTAATCAAACGAAAATGCACTATTTATATACTTACGCAAAATTCTTTTGGCTATTTTCACCCTATTCACTTGTCACGTAGAAGACGTAAGACAAAATGCTATGAATTGTGCAAAATACAAAATCTCCTTTAAAATTTACACGTTTAATGCGAAGTAACGCGATTAATAATTTGCAGCCGAATGTTTTAAAATTTCCAAGTGTGGTTTTAATTAAACTGGTTTATAATTCCGTAAATTTTGACCGAACTCACAAGAATCTTTTGACAATCTCGTAAAAGACGTCGTCGTGTGAAATAGTGCTGCCAACTCGATTTTAAACAAAAATGATTTTCACCATAGCAAAATATATGAATTTTAAAATTCAACAAAACTCATGGAAATAAATTTCCATTCATATAAATGTAATACGTAGCATAATTTTACTATTTTCAACAAAACTTTCCTTCGTTTTATGTTATGTCTCTGACTGCATGAGTTAATTTTAAACGACTTCCGGTGTAGAACAAATAAAACAGTTGCCATTCTACAACAACTTTTCCCAAGGTTCCAACTTAAAAGATCTAATTCACATATTGCAGCGCATCTGCAGCCAATGTGCGGAAATCTGCTACTGCCTCTATTTCTGCAACACACTAATAATATTGCTTAAGTGAAAATTTCACCCATAATAATTTTTCACATCCGGTTGGAATTCAACTACTTTAATGAATATGCTATTAATATTAATTTCAATCATATGAATTTAACATATATAAATGTTCATTTATATAAAAAAAAAACTTAAGTGATTACTTGTATTCTAAATAAAAATTTTGCGACATTCGTATACAAACTTTTAAGGATTAGATTAGCAAAAAACAAATACATATGGTATATGGTCAATTATTTTTTATTAATATCTACCATCCTTCACTGACGGTAACTGAAGACTTATCGTCTCAGGATGACTTTATGATGCAAATGACAATTTTTTAAATTTTGTTTGCGCATTTTGTACGAGAAAACTTTGGAAATTTCTGATACCCCTTGTTTAAATAATATTTCGATTTTAATACATATATTAACTTATATACATTACCAAAAGTATATAATAAGTATGTGCATGAATCCCCTGTTAGGGCAAAAGTTAATGCAGTCTGGCAACACTACAAAAAACGAATTTGCCTGTGCAGTTTTTACAAGTTTCTTTGAATTATTTATTATTTGTAATTAAGTAAGTGTCCAAACGCAAATGTTTAGATATTTAATTACTTTTATCTTCACAAATAAAAAGTGAATACTATAATATTTTTATATGTGCATTAGAGATTGACTGAGGCTTAAAATGTCTTTGACCACTCTCAATGGAATTGTGAAGCGGTCTGCTGCCACAGGATTCCACATCTTTCAAAAGGGAGGCACCATATCTGGAGTTAATATCTTGAGGTTCGTTGGCAGTCAATTAAAATTTTTTATTGAATTGTGTTTGAAATTTGTATAATAGTCTTACTGGCATTTTTTATTCGTCATGTTGATGAAAACTAATGCACTTACATAATACTACTGTGTATTATTAATGAACATACTACATACTTACATATGCCAGAGTCTCATAAACTGTGCTCTGGAAACCAATCCTCAATGCTATATATATTAAAATTAAATAGTAAATAAATGCAAAATAAATTTTGTTTGCTCTGCGTTTTTCAAGTTGAAAAGTGCTCCGTGACAAAAATAAAAGTTTAACAAACTTAATACAATTAAAAAATTCTTGGTTTTATATAAAATCCATCCGTGGTTTGTTTTTGTAGTCGGAATGATCAGCAGAAACGTGGTGCCGCTAAATGGTATCCAGATCCGGAGTTCATGAAGCAGTTTAGTGGTCCAGTTATGTACCCGGATGAGGTCACTTCTCTGTGGAAAGTGCCACCATGGAACAGTAAATTTTTCAATTGATTATGTATTTTTTTTAAACAATTATTTAATTATTTATATAGGCAAAGTTACACCAGTTGAAAAATCTGTTCGCAATTTGACTCTCAACTTTGGTCCCCAGCATCCTGCAGCTCACGGTGTGCTACGTTTAGTACTTGAACTCGACGGTGAGGTAAGAATGTAGAGTCTTTATTCATGTTTTTTTTGTTTTTTTTTGTCGATATAGATGCTTGTAATGCAAAGAATTGTGCGACGGAGCCCCAAAAATGATAGAAATGTATCTATTCTAGTTTGTCTGTTCATTTCTATGCAAGGTAGTCTTTATCCTCCTAAAGCATCGATCCGAAAATTAGCTGAGAAACTTCTTATTGATTTATTATACAGGTTTTATGTTTTAATCTTATACATATTCCGACAACCAGACTCAGTTCTTATATAAACACCAAAACAACCTCGTAAAGTAAATTTCGTTTTTTCCATTAAATTATCTATAACTCCTATGCTCAATGTAGATTTTAATTATAGCAGTACATATGTGTACATACTGCCACCGTATAGAAAATCAGTTTTTTATGGATGTTAAATTGAAATTTTCACATTTCTTAAAATACTCAAACGATACTTAATAAAAGAATTTAAAATTGCAAAAATGTAATGTGATGACTTCAATATGATATAGCAGTCATATGAATTGCCCTAAAAATAATAATTTTTGTATAATGGTCAGTTAATGGAAATGGAAGGTATATAAGCTTCGGTGGACCGAAGATAATGTTTTGTCTTGTTTTTATTTCACAGACGGTTATGCGTGCAGATCCACATATTGGCCTATTGCATCGGGGTACAGAAAAGCTCATCGAATACAAGACCTATACGCAGGCTCTTCCTTATTTTGATCGACTTGACTATGTTTCAATGATGTGCAATGAGCAGTGCTATTCCTTGGCTGTAGAAAAACTTTTGAACATTGATGTTCCCATCCGCGCCAAGTACATAAGAAGTATGAAATATTTTATTTTGATAACAACTTTGTGTTCTAAACCCTGCGCCCCCAATCTATTTAGGCTTTATTAAGTTTGTACAGTACTCAGCTATAAAATTTGTACTTAAATTTTAATGATCTCATATATTTTTAAACGAAAAAGTGACTGTCTATAAATTTTGAAAAGAGCAGTTTTTATTAATTTTTATTTTATATTCAAGGAGAAATTTTAGCTCGATACAATTATCCCAACGATATTCCCACTTTTGGTATTATTTTATACTCTTCACGCAGTGAATAGTATTGTAAGTTTGTGAGAAGGAGACATCGGAGACCCCATACATAAAGTGTATTTATTCTTGATTAGCTCGATTTAGCCACATCCAGTGCTAAAAAGTAGAATTTTGAAAAAAAAATCATCAAATGGACTACGCCCTTCCCTCGTCCATAGCATTATCGTTTAATTATTTTGGAATTTATAAATCGATAAATTTTGAAAATATTATATTAAGGTTACAATACTTACCACACCTATATAAAATTAAGCTTCTTCATATTCTGCTTCTAAATCAATTTCCAGTCTTTCATGTTCGTCATCCTCTTCTTCTAAATAATCATTTTCATCTTCGGTTGGATCATCTTAATATCTATGAAAAAGTGTGTTATCCGGGGATTCAAAAAGAGCGACCATTTCTTTTAGAATTATTATCTTTTTGTTTAATTTTCGTCGTTCATTTAAGCAGAGACCAAATAACAGTGGATCAGAAGATTTTATTAGAATCTAACTGACTGGGGTGTTCTATTAAGCCAAATTACTCGATCAAGCGTATCTGTCAGTTTCAACGGAATAATTGTTGTAACAAAGAGGGAATGGACCCTGCATCTATATAATTAATCTTCTTACGACCAATTTTATTTTGTGACGTCTTGTGCTCCTCAAACGCAATTACTATATTGGCTTCAAGCCACCCTGATTGAGTTTTTATTAATCTATCCAACATTCGATGGCATTTTGGCAAAACAAAAAAATTGTACTAATAAAAACATTAATTACTCTACCCTAAACGTAAGTCAAAAAAATAATATAATATTTCTGCATGCTCATTCATAGGAGCGTGAAGAGTATTGCATCTTTGGCATATCCAAAGATATTTTTCTTTCTGGTTTTACTTTCATATACTAAAGGCATTTGGTCACAATACGAATATCAGATGTTTAGGTTTAGGTCACAAAGAAGGAAAAAAATTTTCACAAAATGACAACAACAAAGAAATGAAGCTATGATGTTAGATCAGCTGTCACATAAAATAATGTTAAAGTTTATGTGTTAGAAGTGTCGCCAAATGGTTGGTTATTATGTTGATACTTAAAATTGATTCAGGGGGTATGCAGGGTATCCGATAGTTAAGGGTACTGACTATAGCACGATTGCTTCTTTTTATAGCTCTTTTTGCGGAAATTACACGAATTCTGAACCACATAATGGCAATTGGAACACATGCGTTGGATGTTGGGGCCTTAACACCTTTCTTCTGGCTTTTCGAAGAGCGAGAAAAAATGATGGAGTTTTACGAACGTGTGTCTGGAGCTCGTATGCATGCAGCGTATATTCGTCCTGGTGGTGTCTCATTGGTAAACAACAGCAATTTAACATGAAAAATTAGCATAGTAAATTAATTAAATTGATATTTGACCAATAGGATATACCTCTGGGACTGATGGATGATATATATGAGTTTGCGTCGAAGTTTTCGGAGCGTTTAGATGAAGTGGAAGATGTGTTAACAACAAATCGTATTTGGGTGCAGCGAACCGAAGACATCGGCATCGTCTCAGCCGAGGATGCCCTCAATTATGGTTTTAGCGGTGTAATGCTGCGGGGTTCGGGCATTAAGTGGGATTTACGTAAACAACAGCCATATGACGCTTATCACCTCGTGGACTTTGACGTTCCTATCGGCACGAAAGGTGACTGCTACGATCGATATTTGTGTCGTCTTGAAGAGATGCGGCAGTCTCTTCGCATCATTGATCAATGCCTCAACCAAATGCCAGCTGGTGAGGTAAAGACCGATGATGCTAAGGTCACGCCACCTTCTCGTGCGGAAATGAAAACATCTATGGAGGCGCTGATTCATCATTTTAAGCTATTTACGCAGGGATACCAAGTTCCTCCTGGTGCCACATATACTGCAATCGAAGCTCCAAAGGGTGAGTTCGGTGTGTATCTGGTGTCCGATGGATCCAGTCGTCCTTATCGCTGCAAGATTAAAGCACCAGGTTTCGCTCATCTCGCTGCGCTTGAAAAAGTAGGTAAACAACATATGTTAGCCGACATCGTTGCCATTATTGGCACATTGGATGTCGTTTTTGGTGAAATCGATAGATAAATGTTTACGCTACAGTACTAGCAAATCATTGAAGTAAAAGCAAAAAAAAAAAAATTATTAAATTAAAACTTTATGTAGAAATATCCATTTATTTGGTTTTTTTTTTATTTTAATTTTGGAGTCTTGCCATAGCGGAAATATGGCAAACTACTAAACTTAAAAGAAAACAGAATATAAAATATAAAGTTACAAATTCAGAAGTTTTTCATACAAGAATTAAAATCCGAATTAACCGACGTAAGTACGTATATATAAATGATCCGTGTAAACAGAAACTATTAAGCTGAGAAGTTACACATAACTATGTGGGCTCGGCTGAATTCGGAGCTGACAAAGTGTATCTCAAATCTTTCGGGCCATAATCGGGCTTACTCGACGTGTCACCATAGAAGTTTTTACTTAACGTTTGGTATTTACGCTCAGTAATAACATGACTAGACTAGACCCACTTTTTCATGTTTAACTATTTCTTCATCGGAAATATTAATTAATATCAGAATGTACAGGGTTAGGCAATTGAAGTGCTACCAACTTCACTCTGGTACATCTGGCAACGCAATATTGCCAACTAAGTCGAAATGAAATTCAAACGTAATAGTGTGATTGCTTTATATTTGAGTGGGAAATCACAACCAGCTATTGTTCGTGAGTTCAGGGATCTCACAGTGAATAAAATTGTATATCGCACCATAAATCGTTATAATGATGTGGTGGACGAAAAAAAAACAGCAATATCTCCTGAAATGGTTCGGAAAGTGATGGCCACGTCGTAATGGTAATCAAATGGCTAAAGAACTAAAAATATCCCAGCGAAGCATCCGACGCATATTCCAAAATGAGCTCAAGGCGCATGATCTTACACCAAAGCAAAAAAAAGGTTAGACTTGAAAGAGCAAAGGAGTTGTTACGCTTGCACGAACGTGGCGAATTTCCAAACATTGTGTTCTCTGATGAAAATATTTCCATATTGAGCAGTTCATAAACTCCCAAAATAATCGTTTCATCGAGCCTGGTGTCAAAGTCAATGCGACTTATTATCGGGAAAATGTTTTGGAAGCTGCTTTAAAGCCGTGGGCACGCAAACATTTCGGGTGTTCACCATGGACGTTCCAACAAGACTCAGCACCGTCTCATAATCTCGTAACCAACAATGGTTAAAAAACCATGTTCCACGCTTCATTTCATCCACACAATGGCTCTCGAATTCGCCAGATGCAAATCCGATGGATTATTCCATCTAGGCCATTTTGGAGAGCAAGGTGACAACCAAAATAATGCCAGTATTGATGCGCTGAAGAAAGCCATTGTACGGGAATGGGCCAAAAGACCGCAAAATCTTATTCGTGCAATATGCAACTCATTTTTTAACCGTTTGAAGGCCACAGTCAAAGCAAAAGGTGGCCACATCGAGCTAAAGTGAATGGATTCGTTTGAATCAATAATAAATAATTTATCACATAAAAAATATGGTCGTTTGAATAGGTAACAGTTCAATCGCCTAACCCTGTAGTCAAAGACTAATCCAATGTAATTATGCAGACTGTTCGTAATATGAAAGCGGAATTATCAGCTTGTTTCGGAAGTCTAAAACTTCAGAAAAGCTACTGAGTTTCCAAAAGTTAAGATAATGATAATACAAATGGTCTATCAAATTAAATTTATGGTGTTTGGTAATTGCATGTGTCCAAATAATATTCTAGTCTCTAGACTTAAAAATCCATTCCATCCAGGGAATGGGTGTAAAATGCGTTGTCAACAAAATAAATCACAGGCTGAACTTTCGTCAACAATTGGGCTAAGCAAAATCCAAGGCTGCAGCAGCAACAACCACTTTTTTTTGTTTTTTTGG
>JBAMAV010000080.1:0-106672 GCA_037043315.1 Amiota communis | reverse complement strand
GTTCTTGTTAGAAATAACTTTGTGATTTTCAATGTTTCACACCGAAATTTTGACACTATAAGGTTCTGATGCATGTTCATCTTCCATGTTAATTTCAAGTTATAAATTTCACGACCCTACGGTTACCAAAATGGGTACCATACAAACCACCATTTAAATAAATGTTCTTATAAGAAACAGCTTTTTGTTTTTTGATGTATCAAACTAAAATTTTGACACTATGAGTTTCCGATCCACTTTCAGTCACCATGTAAATTTCAAGACCCTAGGGTTACCAAAAGGGTACCACCCATACAAACTATCATTTAAATTAAAGTTGTTATTAGAAATAACTCTGTGATTTTTAATGTTTCAAACTGAAATTTTGGCTCTATAAGATTCTGATACATGTTCATCCACCATGTTAATTTCAAGTTGTAAATTTCAAGACCCTACGGTTACCAAAATGGGTACCTCCCACACAAACCCCCATTTAAATAAATGTTCTTATAAGAAATACCTTTTTGTTTTTATATATATCCAACTGAATTTTCGACATTTTTAGTTTTTGATGCATATTCATCCATTATGTAAATTTCAAGACCATAGGGTTGCAAATATGGGTACCTCCCACATAAAAACCCATTTAGGTTATTGTTCTGGTTGGTTGGTTGGTTGGTTTCCGTGGATGGCTCGTATGGCCCACTACGAGCCACAATTAGCACTAGAGTGCCGTTTTGATACCACTTCCTCGCCGAACGCAATCAGTATTAAATCCAAATGTCAAATTTATGTATTTGAGTAAATCATCCGGGCATGTGACTGAATAGTCCGAGAGATTGTCGATGAAGTATTTGGCCAGAAACTTATTTTTAAACTTTGCCAAGGCTGGGCATTGACATAGAAAGTGGGTGAGTGACTCCTCTTCCTCTTCGTTTCCGCAGCTCCTACAATGGCTTCTAAACGGAATACCCAGTCTCTTTGCGTGCATACCTACACACCAGTGACCGGTAAAAACCACTGTGAGCCTTGCGGTATCAGAGAGAGTTAATGAGTCTAAAAGACATATTTTCATTGTAACAAGGCCAGGTAGCACGTGCCACTCTGCAAGATTCAAGATCTTTCCAAAGTCTGTAAGCCAGCTGGCAGAAAAACAGGAAGTTACTTCTCTTGACGACCGCCAGTGGAATCGAGACCTGTTCCGCCAACGATACATCAAGAAAAGCACCAGAAAGAGCCAATTGGTCAGCTTTCTCATTCCCTTCTATATTTCTATGGCCGGGAACACATAAGAGAGTGATATCAGCTTGATGACTTAGCTCGCTCATAGTCGACTTGCATTCTTTAACGAGCTTTGACTTCACAGTGGTGGATTGCATTGCTTTAAGTGCCGCCTGACTATCAACGAAGACAACTATCTTACGACCTTCCGATACGTTATTTCTGGCCAGCCGACATGCTTCCCTTATGGCAATGACCACCGCCTGAAAGACTGTGGCCTTTTCGGGTATCCGGAAAGAGTGGTCTAAGCTTATTTGTGGTGAGTGCACCCCTGCTCCTACACTGCATTCGACCTTTGACCCATCCGTACAGATTGAAATGTCGAAATCACTCTAAAACTGTTTTCTTTCCATTCCATCCTGGTAGGAAATTTTACCTTGAAGTCGCTCTCAAAGCTATTGTGCGCCACTATATAATCTGTCATTCACTTGAACAGGATTATTAACCACTCCTAGTATTTTACTATGTCCATATGGACGTTCTGCCCAGCAGACGGGTTCTTTTAACCTTACCGCGCTGTTGCAGACCATGTTTTTGATATGGAGGTCAATTGGGAGAAGATATAGCAGCACATTGAGTGCTGCCGTAGGGCACGTGCGCATGGCTCCTCTGATTCCTACACATGCCGACCTCTGCACACCGCTAAGTTTGTGCACTATGTAGCTCTTTCCTAGAGCTGGCCACCAAACAATTGCCCCGTATGTAAGAATCGGACGCACTATCTTTGTGTACATCGATGCTGTTATTGATGGGCGTAGGCCCCATCTCTTACCATGCCATCTTCTGCAAGAGTAATAGACCATAGAGGCTTTCGTAGCCCGTAGCTCTATATTGGATTTCCAATTGAGTTTTGCGTCCAGCATAACTCCCAGGTACTTGGCCTTATTGGAGAGATGAAGCTGTTGTCCATTCAGAAGAGGAAGGGGAAAAGTCGGTCTTTTGGTTTTCGTTGTGAAAAGCGTCAGTTCTGTCTTGCTCAGGTTAACGTTTAGACCACATCCTGTGGCCCATTTTAACAGTCTCCCCAGAGCTCCCTGCATGATGTTGCTTATCACACTATGAGACATCCCTGATACCATGATCACAACGTTGTCCACATTGGTGACTACCCTTGCCCGGTCTCCTCTAAAACCTATGACTAACAGCCACAGCAGTGGAGTGATTACCCCGCCCTGTGGTGTCCCTCTACTGAAATATGTGGTTTGAGTCGGGTTTCCTAACTCTGACTACAATGTTGTAGTTTTAAGCATGTTAACTATCCATTCCCCAATGTCCTCCTCTACGCCAATACTAGCTAGAGAATCCTGGATAGCACGTGTACTAACGTTATTGAAAGCACCCTCTAAATCACCCTCTCTGCCATGCGAACAATCTCATGTAGAGCCGTTTCCATGGATCTACCCTTCAGGTATGCGTGCTGGCAAGTCGAGATGGGAAATTTGTCAATAATGGATCGAAGATGGAGCTCCAATATCCTTTCCATCGTCTTCAAGAGGAACGATGTTAGGCTGATTGGCCTGAAATCTTTTGCGGACTCATGACCAATTTTCTCAGCCTTTGGTATGAAGACTACCTTGACTCTTCTCCAACTCATTGATATGTGGTTAAGACGAATACATGCCCTAAAAATCGACCTTAGCCACGGAACTACCTTGCCTCGTGGGTTCTGTAGCATTATCGGAAGAAATCCATCCATGCCAGGCGATTTATAGGGCGAAACCGTATTTATTGAGTGCGTGATCTTGTCCTCTGTGAAGATCGAATCAAAATCTCGTGAAGTTTGCCGTAACCGTACGGGTACTTCCGAATCAGTTATCGCATCTTTGCAGTCAGGGAAGTGTGTTTTGAGTTGGAGGTCAAGTGTCTCAGCAGATGATTCCGTCTATATTCCATCTTCCTTTTTCAAGAAAGAGAGATTTACCTGTTCCTTGGCCAGAACCTTTCCTAATCTTGCTGGGACAGAAGTAGACTCTATCGACTCACAAAATTCCTTCCAACCATTATTTTTGGCGTTCCTGATGTCTCTTTTGTAAGTCTTGAGACAGGCTTTGTAGACTTGCCAGTTGTTATCCATGTAACACTGATTGAAGAGCTTTCTCAATTTCTCTCTGAGTTTCGAGAGCTCTTCGTTCCACCACTGTGGGAAACTTTTATGGCTCCTTCTAATTGGACAGGATATCTTGTACGCTTTGCCGAAAGCTTCCTCAAGATATTTAACCCTTCTTTCAATTTCGTCCCTGGAGTCAATATTTGAGCATGTAAAGGTATTCAGTTTCAATTTAGCTACCATTGTAAAAACATCCCATTTTATTTTGAGTGGGTTTCTAAATGCGCTAAACAAAAAATGTTTGAAATTTTGTAAAAACTACCTGTATCTTAATAACAACTCTATCTACCGGGTCTAACTGTAGCTTACACCCATTGAGGTGATCACATAAGTACAACAAAAAAATTTCTTCAAAATCGCTTTAGCCATTTAGAAGAAAAAGATTTAGAAAATTCCGTACACTCGAATTTTATATATAAAGATAATAGCAAAGTTTTCGTGACATGCACACAGATTAATATGCCAGATTGGCGTCGTATAGTGCACACAGAAATAAAGCATACATGAAATTCACTCAGTCCATAAGCATATATGAATGAAGAAAAGAGCGTAAATGCAACTGTTGTAATTGCGGGTGTGTTGTTGTTGATATGTTTTGCACCAAACAACAACAGCAACGACACAAGCAAGGTTATAGTTTTTGGTTTTTCGTACGATGATCACCCGCGCATTTCCCTTCTCGACACACACGGAGAGAGAGAGAAAAGCTTCTTCGTCTGGTGGTCGCTCGCTCGGTCATTCGGTCACTAGTTCGTATGTTCCTTCGTAAAGTAAAATGAAGGTTTATCGTTAACCGAAAGTTTACAATTTGAAAAAAAAATACAGAAAGTATAGAGGCGTCATATCTTCGATACGATTTTTAGTGCAGTTTTTTGCCGACCATATAAACGAACAATTTTTTACTCGAATCTCACTTCGTAAGCAATTCTCTTGGTTTCTTCAAAAATTCCAACGAAAAATGCCACATTTTTTCTTGTTTCAAGTAAAAAGTCAATTACATTGGCGACGGGAGCACCAGCTGATGATATCAGAAGTTATGGTGCCTAGAGTCCTGCAGAGCTGCCTCAATAATGTGTTGTTTTTCACATATCAATGCTTGGACTCCATTTTCGTTAAAAGAAAAAAAATGTAGACCCTCCGTCATATCCTTGTTTTCGTAACCAAGTAATATCTAAGTCTTCTTACTCTTTCGTGATTTATTCCGTCACATATTTTTCTGTAGTAGACTTCAGATGTATGAATTCAAGAAAATCTTTTTGGATAACACCTTGTCCACATCGACATATCGGACGCTGTACCATTTTACTGGACAGTCTTTGAGCGGATTGTTTACCAATGATGTCGATAACTTCGATCTGAATAGTAGTGTTACTGATCATGGTGCAGCTCTTAGGAGCTGTTTCCAAGTGCGTTCTTAAATCTTTATCACTTGCTACTACACGAAACGTCAAAAGTACTCGGAAAACATTATGTCTTCATGTCACCAGAGTCTCTGTGTCAGCAGAAAGGCAAATTTTGCACGAACAAAAAATTATCGGGTTCACTATCGGGCCTAAACGCTTTCGATTGTTTTCCACTATTCCATTTTTTCTATGTTAACATAATTGCTCCATGACAAAATTCTTCTTACAGGCTTCACCACATACTACATTTTCAGAATATATAAATTACTTGCCGATAAGACTTTTGAGCCACGAGATACTTAAAACAAAGGCGACATATTTCGTTAAGTGTCTGAAAGAGTACAAAAATTAAATTTTGTTATCATTAATAATAATATTGATAATATTGATGATATGGTATAAAATTATTTTCTAGTTTTTTTATTCGTATGTGGCCGTAGAATTGGTGTTAAAAGTAATTATGGCAGTTTAACTTTTTTAACAACGTTATACATTTCTGGTATTTCGTTCATATTTTCCCAGACTTGATTCCTGTTTCAGAGTTACGTATCGAATAAATCAGAGGGTTTTCCGATGGATGTTCCACATTAAGTCTATATACAATATGTATGTATGAACAATACTTATAGAGTGCGGTAGCACTTGTCCATCAGCGGTTTCATTCTTTTACCCTCTTACCTTTACTATCCTTTTTTTAACAATAAAATTTGTAATAATGAGTTCGTTGTAAATGTTATTCATTTTTGTTTGATTTCCGTTTCATTTCATTTCGTTTTAATTGATATCAAGGGTTGGTTGGTTGAACAGAAATAAATAGAAGTGGCTGGCACTCTGATGGCAAGGGTAGGAAATTAATGTTTAAGCTTCACGCAGAAACTTTTCTTTTTTAGTACTTTTAGTATTGCAGAAGGCACAAGCTGGCTGACATATGGGAAAAATATAGAAATAGAGATATTTGTAATGAAAGTTGAGCTGAACTCTATACACAACTTCTACATAAGACAGACAAACGGAAAACATTTGATTTAATTATGAGTGGCATTTATTACTAAAACCAGGTATCAGACTTGTATACACATATGTGTATGTGTGTGTATGAAGATGGTGTTCACAGCAGTTTGCTTTTCGCAAGGTGTTAGTCTGTTGATAATGTTAATGTTACAACCAAGATGCCTGTCAAACAGACAGTTTGTTTAAGTTCCAACTTCATATCTTAATTGTCAACTCAAAGTTTTAATTCTTCTGTGTATGCGTATGTGTCTAAATTGTATCTCAAACTTTTCTTGATATCTTTTGCAACTTGTTTACTTCGAACATGCATAAGCTTAATAGTCTCACAGTATAAAGTAAGGCTAAAGATCTCGTTCCTTCTTCGCTTTAAGTTCAGTTGAACTGACACATACCATAGTGTGGCTGTGTGCTGTTGTGCTGAATAAACTCCATCTTCAACAAGAAATATGTACAGACATATGTTGAATTGATGCTACTTAAACTATGCTTGAAGTATGCAATTGAATCTTCAAATGAAAATTATAATAAAGTAGTATTCCAGAACAATGAAAGTATAATAACCATAAATCTATCAATACAGAAGAGCTGAAAGCCATGGCAGCATCATTGCTCAAGATTTATAAAAAAATCAGCCAAGTGTGAGTCGGACTGATGTTTTGCCACAATAATGAATTATGTATTCAAAAACTCAATACTCGAGCAATTCCAAACACAATGATTATTCATTTATTATGAAATTGACGAAAAGCACAATTCTCCAAATATTAAATTATTGATTGATTAGACTTATGTTTAGGGTAGAATCAGTATTCATACTGCATATCAACATTGTGAAAAATATCAAAAGCAAAAGTGAAATACCATACAGCCTAAAAGTATACTTCCAAAAAAAAATTACCAAAATATGAAACATAATAAATAACAAAGCGTCTAAAACTGTGCGCAGTGCATATTGGAGCACACGTTTCTTGTATGGGGACCCCTTTAATTTTGTAACTTTATTTTAGTTTTAGTATTTGTTGCTATCGTGAAAATAGAAATACACATTCTGTGAAAATTTTAACTGTCTATCTATTACGGTTCATGAATTACAACAGAGTCGGACGGACAGATGGACGGACGGCGGAAATCTAGTAATAGGGTCTCGTTAGCACCCTTTGGGTACGGAACCCTAAAATTTAACTTTATTAAATATCTCTCTAAATCTGAATTTAGGAGGAATCAGAAATATCATATGAGTTTAATGTCTGACAAAATGATTATTGTGTTTTAAAATTTCACTCAAATATTATGAAGTAATTTATATTTAACGAAGCTCTAAAAAAATTAAAAATTAAAAATTAAATTTAATTTCATTAAAATTCATGAATACCTTTAGTTTATAAGGAGTCGCATTTGTGTATGTTAATATATATTTTTTAATTGGTGTCCAATTTTGCTTGTGGCCTTTATACAAATGTTATTATTCAGGTGTGTCGCAGAAATCGAGAGAAATTGAAATTGAATTGATTTCAAAGCCTAAAAATGTGCAATTAAAATTTTCATAATTTTCGAATACAAGTATTTATTTACTCAATAATTAAAGTATCAGTATTATGAAAATTTAAATTGCATGTTTTTAGACTTCGAAATAAATTCAATTTAAATTTCTATCGATTTGTGTGACACACCAGATTAATTCAACATATCTAAATTTACATTTACATATCGGGTATTTCAATAAGAGTGCACTCTTCTATGTATTATAAAAATAGAAATATGTATTTATGAGCTAGTTGTGATATATTTTTGAACGTGAAAACGTTTTTAAGAAGTGTTGCATGGTCATGGTAAAATCTGACGCTGTGTTACATATGAAACGCTGCTGGTGTCGCGAATACTTTTTATATATCTCGTGATTCAAAAGCCGAAGCGCCATTCAATTTATATATTCTTATAATAGAGGAATATACGGTGACTGTAAAAGCAATTTTTGCATTGCTCGCTTATGTCATTAAGGCTTGAGTTAGACAAACGTTGTTTTCTGTCAGAATCGGTTGTTCTGACTTTCAAATAGATGAAACAAAAAAGTTAAAATGTATGAAAATGTGTGAAGGCAATTACATAAACTCGTCGGCAAAGCTAACCCGTAAAAAGTTGCTCGACTTCAACATTATCAAAATACAATATTGGTAAATGAGAAAAGAACTACCTTTTTGAACTGTTTTGTGAACCAAAAAGAACTGTTTGATGTTGTAGTGAATGACAAATTCCTGTTTTGGTGAATATCAAAAAAAGTGTTGCTGTCTATAGTGAATGACAAATATGGATAATTAATGATAATAATGAATAATACTAATTAATTATTGACAATTAATGATAATTATAATAATAAAATAAATGTAACTATAATTATAATTATTAATCATTAACAACTTTTTTATTTAATAATTACTTTCCGTTATTATTATTCAATTTTCGAATTTAACTGATACACATGCTTAGCTGTTTTTTGTTTACCAAAAGCCAATAACGTTGACGTCGTTTGTGTAACTCGACGTCGCTTGTGTAACTTGAAGCTGAAGTACCCCTAGTGCCGAAACACAGTTTGACGGTGACGTTTTTTGTCTAACTCAAGTTTAAGGGATCCGGTCGGTGAAAAAAAATGAAAATTCTTTTCGCTGCAAGCGTTTCTCTTGAGAACGTTATAGGTGAAACACAAAAATATGAAAGAATATTTTTGGATAATCCTTCGGAAAATTTTTTGTATTAAAATCTCAATAAATAAAAATGTAAAGTACCCTTTTAGGGGTAAAACTTAAAAATTTTTCAAGAATGAAAATTTTAAATAAATGTCTGACATGGAATACGCAAGGTCAAAGCGAACATCGACCGTTTTAAGAAATCATTTATATGTTGTCAACACATTTGGCGGATGTTCCGTTTTCCCAACTTGATTTTCAACTTCTTCTACTATACTTCAATTGTTGTGCGATTTAAATGAAATTAATATCGATAAAGTAAATACCCCATATTTTCATTTCTAAAGCCAAATCGCTTATTTCAGTGGAAATATTTTCAATTTTTTTGAGTTAATTTCAAAATTTGAGAATTTGGCGATATTCGCAGGTACTTAAGAATGAGAAAAATATGATCCGATCTTCATTTGAAGTAGACTTTATTATAATTTGAATTTAAAAGGTGTTTTTTCAAGCCAGATAAAACTTGAACAAAAAATTAAATTATGATAAAAAGAGCTTTTATTAGTTTCAGTATACTCTGGCAAATCATCATAAATAGACTTACGCTTAAACAATGCTACGAAATTATCAAAATTTACTTTGCAAATCAGTCGTCGATTCTCGCAACTAATAGACGACTTCGGGATTTTTATGGCGCACAAAATCGTCCATCTGAGCAAGCCATCCGTCGAACTGTGGATAGATTTCGTACCATATACTCTCTAAAGGATACAATAACTCCAACACGTCGAAGGAATGTGCGTGCCGGTGAGAATATCGCCGCTGTAAACGAAAGTGTGGAAGAAGATCAAAATTTATCGATTCGTCGTCGGTCGTAGGGATTGGGGCTCTGTCCGTCCACTACGTGGAAAATTTTGCGAAAAGATCTTGGCCTACACCAGTATAAGATCCTGCTGGTGCTGGAATTGAAGCCATGATACCATCATATGCGTCGTTCTTTCGCCGATTGGGCTCTAGAGCAGTTGGCAACTGACCCGCTGTTTTATCGCCAAATTGTGTTCAGCGATGAGGCTCATTTTTGGCTTAACGGGTTTGTTAATTAGCAAAATTGCTACATATGGATTAAAACCAATCCACAAGAAACCCTACAGACATCATTACATCCAGGTAAATGAACCATTTGGTGCGGTTTACACACTGGTGGCATCATCTCTATTATTTTCTGTAAAGCTACGTAAAGTCACTGGCTTATGCTGATAAACCAGCAAAAATTAACGCCTCGGAGGCCAATATAGTTCGAGTTATTCGTGACATACAGCCAGCAGTGCTCGAAAAAGTCGATCAAAATTGCAGGTTTTTTTTAAATGTTAATGCTATCTTTCGAATAAAAAAAATGGGACAGGTAGTATCACTACACTACCGTAATTGTCTTTGCGTGAACACGTTTTTCATGAACCATTATTATTAAAGAAGAGTCGAAAATCCAGATTTTTTCGATATCAGTCTATATATGTATTAAAATCTGAATAAATACAAGAAAATTCCTTCTTTCTAAGCGTATTGCTTGCCCTGATTTTTCTTATGTTATGTTCGTTAGAGATCACTTCAAAGAATGATCAAGAATATTTTTAGAAAATCCACCGCCAAAGTGGAAATTTCGACTTTTTGCATGATTATTATTAACAAAAAATTAAATTTTGATTTTTTTATCGAAAAAATCGGGACTTTCGACTCTGCTTTAATAATAATGGTTCGTGAAAAATGTTTTCACGCAAAAACAATTACGGTAGTGTATCGATACTACCAGCCCCGATTTTTTTTTTTTTTTAATCACTTAGTTATAGTGTTCAAATTCTAGTTATAGTGTTAAATTTCAGTTCGGTAAGATAAAAAACAAAACAGTTTTTTTAATAAGAACATTGGGTCTATATGGGAGGTACCTGTTTGGGGAGAACAACAATATATCAAGGTTGTTCAAGGAAAGTAGGTTTCGCATAAGGAAACAAAGAGAAGCTAAGGTCAGTCACACAAAAACGTTGACAAGAGAAGAACGAACTAAGCAGCAACAAACAACAATAAGCAACATTACTACAATATAATAATAAGTTGAATTTAACCAAATAATGTTAATATTATAAAAATCAGAATTGTAAAACAAAAACCCACCAGAGATACACAAACCAAAACAAAATCAATATTTTAAATAAGTGAATATATAAACAAATATATATGTTATTGTATTTAAGTAATTCAAACGAAACAAAAGAAAAAAACAGAAAGAAGGCTACCATTGGCTATGCCAAAGATGTAATACACTTCACGCTCCTCCGAGTTGCATCCAACCTTCTTCTCTTAGCATCACATCAGTTTGAGTCGCAATTTTATTGTACTTTTATTCTTTATATGTTTCTCATTTCATTTGGGTTTGTATGGGAGGTAACCCTCCTGGTAACCATTGGGTCATGAAATGTACATGGTTGATGAATATGTATTAGAAACTATTAGTGTCCAAATTTCGGTTCGATATGTTAAAAACCACAAAACTTTTTCTAATAAGAACATTAATTGAAAGGATGGTTTGTATGGGAGGTACCTGCCCTAGTGGTCAGATTCAGCTGATTCCGACAAATGTGCTGCGTATGGTAAAAAGAAACCTATGTGCAAAGAAACCTATTTCAGCTTTCTAGCTCAAAAACTGAGGGATTAGTTGGCATACATACAGACAGACAGACGGACAGGCGGACATGGCTAATTCAACTCGTCTCATCGAGCTGATCACAAATATATATACTTTGTCTGCGATGTCTCCTTCTGTGAGTTACAAACTTCATGACAAACTTATAATACTATTCACTCCCGTAAAGAGTATAATAAATACTCAAATTACGTACATATATTTCAACGGCTGATGAGTTTATTACAAACAAACAAACATACAACGTATTCTTCAGTCATTACACGGGTCCACATTCCTAAGAGGTTAACGCTGAGAGGGGTTAGCAAATATTTGGCAACCGTGACAGGACGAAGTCACTCGTGTAGCTGAAGCATCGAGAACAAATTCTGGTCGGGATCACGAGTATCGCCGTCAACCAAAAAAAAAAATAAATAAATAAATGCAAGGAAAGTGACAGCGACGAGGGAGAATCACCATTTGGCCGGGATCAACAGCATCACCGTCGGCCAAGAGACGACATTAGAAAGCGGCTTCTTCACTTCCCTGCCACCACTTCACCAAAATCACGACTAAAAGTATTAAGTAAAACACATACAAAGACATATGTACTTATGTCTATAGGCTGAACTGTGAGTACATATATATTATAATTTATTTGCGCAAGGTGATAAGGTTTATATAAGTAAGTGCATACATACACAAAATGGAGCCGTTATAGCGGTCATAATAACATCATAAGTTCCGCTTGTGGTATTTCGTCTTTACATACACACATACTTATATACTCAAAAACTGTTTGATAAACTGCGTTGCTTTATTGAATTTCGTTTCTTTCCTTTCCTTTTGTATGTACAAGAATTATCATTAAAGAGAAAATTTAATAGCGCTGATGTTTGATTGTTAAAGGAATTTGTTGCTGAACTTGGGAAATATTTATTGCTCGTATATTAATTGATTTGTTGCGGAACTCGGGCAACATTCTACTGTTTGTATTTAAAGAAAGATGGTTGCTGAACTTTAGAAACATTTTGCTGTTTGGATATTTAAATACTGATTGCTGAACATGGGCAACATTTAATGGTTGTCTATTTGAAGATTTGTTGCTAAAATTGGGAAACGTTTAATGCTTGTTGTTGCTGAACTTAAGCAACAGTTTTGCGTCGTGTATATTCAAAAATATGTTGCTGAAGTTTAAATCATTTAATAGTCATATCAACATTTGGGTTCCAATCATTATAAATAAGTTTATTTTGGAACGTTAAAACAATTTTATTAAAATAATTTAACAATAAATGAATCAGAAAGGGAAACAAAACTCATTGCACTACGTCAACAGCGAAATGTGTTGCGGGAGAGCATAGTCCGTTTAAACCAAATGGTTATTAGTAGAAGTGACAATGGAAACAATGCAATTCTAGGTTATAGGCTACACATGCTAGAGTCGTATTTTCGTCAAGTCTGTACAGTTCAAACCATTTTGTATGTCAATTTTAAACGGGGTAAGTAAACAAGCCACATTTCTACATACCTCATCATTGTGTATTGAGATCTCAGAGGCTTACAACGAAGCTTAGAGTAGTTTTTGATGCGTCGGCCAAAAGCAGTTCAAGTAAGTCATTAAATGATGTTCTCATGGTTGGACCGACCATTCAACAAACATTGGTAACAACAATTCTATCTTTTCGACGACACCGATTTGCTTTGAAAGTTGATATCACGAAGATGTACCGGCAATTCCTTGTAGACGAGCGAGAGAGGGTCTTTCAACTCATTCTTTGGAGACCAAATACTGAAAGTAGCATAAAACATACCAGCTTAACACTGTGACATACGGATTTTCAGCAGTTTCATTTTTAACAATCCCATAGGAGCTGACGTTTTACGACACGATCTGTACGTTGACGATCTACTGACTGGTGCAGATTGTGTTGAAGACTTAAAGGTTAAAATTAACCAAATTACGAAATTACCATCCGAAGCAGGACTGCAGTTAACAAAATTTAATAGCAACAATTTTAATGGAGCCATAAACAGAAGAGGTGCTGATTTCACCCGATGAACAAACGCTTACGAAGACACTTGGCAAAGCGTGGCAACCAAATCTCGATAATTTCATTTTTCGTCCCGATTTCAGTTCAGTAAGTTTAGCAACCAGACGCACAACGTTATCTACCATTTTGCAACTGTTCGATCCGTTGGGGCTTCTAAGTCCCATAATTATTCGATGTAAAATGTTTATCCAAGTTTTAGTTATTAAGAATTTAAGTTGCGATGAACCAATCACAGGGAAGTTACTCAGCACATGGCAAGAGCTCGAAGCAGACTTGCGAAATACAGCACAATTAATAATTCAACGCTTCTTGAACCTGCTGAGAACAATTGCGAGATTCATGAGTTCGCTGATGAGTCGGAAAGAGGAAATGGGTGTTGCATATATGTTCGAGAAGGTACTGACAAGAGAATAAAGGTAAATCTGCTGATAGCCAAATCAAGGGTAGCTCCAATTAAAACACAATCATTACCTCGGCTAGAACTTTGTGCAGCTTTGTTATTGTGTCGGACGTGGCATAAGTTTGCACATAAAATTGGACCATATGTAAGTCAAGTCATATTTTGGACAGATTCCATGATTGTGCTACAGTGGTTAAAGTTACACGCATCAAAGTTAAAATGTTTCGTCGTTAAACGGGTATCAGCGATCCAACAAAATTCAAAGCATATCGTTTGGCGACATGTGCCGTCCACCAAGAACCCAGTTGATATTGTTTCAAGGGGATGTACGCAGTAGATTTTGGTCAAAACATTTGGTTCACCGGGTTTATGTTTCTACGAAGTCCATTTGAAATCTGCCCTGTTACGCGAGATTCAGAGTTAGCATCTATAGAAGTACGCCCACACGCTATGGTTATAAATATCAATGTCATTGGAAAAGAATCGACACTCGATAGCGTTATATGTAACTACTAACCTAACCTACCTCCTAACGGTTTACAAATTCCAGGGAACGAATTAGAGTTGACGTTGTGGAAAATTGTCGAACACATACAACACGTAGCTTTTAAGCAAGAAATTAAAGCATTACGAAGAAGTCAAGTACTTAAGCCCAGTATGCAGCTTGGACCCCATTCGAACAAGAAATGAAACAGAATAGAGTAGTGTGTGTGGTGAGAGTGGGTGGAAGGCTTGCGAATACAGATTTACAATACGACGCCAAATTTCCAGCACTTTTACCGCGAGATCATCAATTCACCCGGTTGTGTGTAGAATGGTTACATCGAACGAATCTTCATGCAGGACCCAAAATCCTATATCACTACTTCGTGAGAGGTTCTGAGTTATTAAAGCTCGAGAAGTAGTGAGAAAGGTTAAGCTTAACTGTATTCATTGCTTCCGATGCAAACCTCAACTAGAGAGGCAAGTAATGAGACAACTGCCAGCAGATCGGTTTGTGAAATAGCGTCCTTTTCTCGTGGCAGGCGTTGATTTTTGTGGTCCCTTTTTAACTTCACATAAAATTCGAGGGAAGGTCCCATATAAGACTTATGCATTCATTTTCGTATGCTTTTCTTCAAAGGCGGTCTACATAGAATTGGTACTGCCACAAACCGTATACTGCGACAACGCGACTAACTTTATCGGAGCAGCACCCAAGTTAGCCGACTGAAAGAAGCGACTGTTACACCCAGATGAGCTGGACAAAATTAACTTTTATAGTACTTGCAAAGGGTTTAAATTTAAGTTCACCCCCCCAAGGTCACTACAATTTGGAGGTCTGTGGGAAGCAGCCGTGAAGACTGCCAAGAATCTGTTGGTGAAAAATATTACTAAAGCGTATTTAACGTATGAAGAATTATCAACTGTGCTGATTGCGGTGTAGGCGATACTTAATTCAAGGCCTATCGCTCCACAACCAGATGATCCAAATTACGGAGAGGCGTTGACTCCGGCACATTTACTAATAGGTACATCTTTAGTAACAGCCCCTGAACGGAAGGTAGACATCAACGACGAGTTGAGTAGAATGCGCTATTGCGATAGATGGCAGCGGGTTTGTTGTCTGAAGCAGCACTTCTGGCGTACGTGGCAACGCGACTACATTCACCACTTACAACAGCGTACTAAGTGGTCGCAAGAGCAATAGAACGTGAAAGTTGGTCAACTTGTTATAATGGACGAAGACAATACGCCACCTCAAACGTTGGTATTAGCACGAATAGAAGCAGCTATACCAGGTCAAGATGGCAAGGTCCGAGTCGTGGATCTGAGGACTAAAAGAGATGCGGCGGCCAATCCACAAGATCGCAGTGCTCCCGAATTTGTAGTTAGAAAGCGAGTGATTTCGACAGGGGGAAGATGTTTGGGGAGAACAACAATACGGCAAAGTTGTTCAAGGAAAGTAGGTTTCGCACAAGGAAACAAAAAGAATCTGAGACAAATTCCTTAAATGTCATGGTATTCTAAGACAGTAAATTCAGGAAACAACATGGTTGCTGCTACGATGGTGCTGATGTCAGCGGGACGGCGCGATATCTTGCCGGTGGTAGAATGGTCAGGATATGTTCAACATGTTCGGTTGCTGCTTCGAAGGCGCTGGTGTCAGAGGGACGGCGCGATATCTTGCCGATGGTAGATTGGTCAGGAAAATATTCACCATTTTCGGTTGCTGCCACGATGGCGCTGGTGTCAGCGCTCCAGAAAGAATATGAAGACGAGTCCAAGCAGTCTACGAAAAATTAAAATGAAGACTTTCAGAACAAAGATAAATTTTTCGATAGGTCTCCTTTTCCTTCCTAATTAGTAACAGACTGTTATTTTATGATGCATTAATTAAGGTATTAGGTTAGGTTAGGTTTGCTTGGCTGATCAAGAGATCTCACATAGACCAATAATGGTCTTTTGTGTTGCCAAGAAGAAGTATGGAGACTCTTTAAATACTGTTTTTTATGCACTTTTTTGCGAGCTTTAATAAATTGCTACTTTTCTGATCCGCGATACTTTCCAAGGAGAGGAAATATACATATCCGAGATAGCTAAAGCGTGATCTGTTGAGAGCTGGACATTGGCAAAGTAGGTGTTCTAGAGTTCCCCTAACATTTACCTCGTTGCATGTTGTACATGCATCACTCTGTATCAAGCCCAATTTGGCTGCGTGGGAAGGTGTTAAACAGTGTCCCGTGAGCATTCCGACTAATAACTTGCAATTCTCTCTTGGGAGAGCTAAGATGTAGTTGGTAGTCTTATTATTAACAGAGCGAAGCATGATTTTTGCGGTTCTGCAAGAGAGTGTTCCATCCCACATTCTCTTCGCCTCCTGAATCGTTGCTGCGTCTATTTCTGTTTTTAACGTGGACAGAGAGGTACGTAAGTATGACGCACTTACCTCAGCTTGGCTAGCGCCAGCTTTAGCGAGTGCGTCTGCTTCTTCGTTCCCTTCAATTCCTTTATGTCCCGGCACCCAAAAGATGGTGACTCGTCTGTCAAAACAGAGTTCGTCAATTTTGGTTCTACATTGTTGAACACGGTTCGATTTCGTCATCACCGCCGCTATTACCTTTATGGCTGCTTGGCTGTTGATGAATATATTTATTTGGGAGTTTAGAGGAGTTAGCTCAGCTGCTAATTCTGCAACTTTTGTAGCCGCATAAATCTCGGCCTGAAACACGCTGCAGTAGTCTGGAAGCTTATATGACCGTTTAAGGTCAAGCTCTGAGCAGAATACTGCAGCTCCCACTCGCTCTGCCATTTTAGATCCGTCTGTAAGCAGGTTGGAAGTATGACCGCCATATTGGAGTCCCCTTTGCCACCCAAAGACCCTCTAACAGCGCTTCTGTCGAAACGTTGTTAAAGGCTCCTGATATGCCAAGGAAGACACCTATGGCATACTCCCCGTACTGTATGGCCCTTTCTATCTGCATCACGACCTTATGAAGCGCTGTCACAGTGGACTTGCCTTCGTATAGGCGTGATGGTCTCTCGATATTAGATACGGTGAAACCTTTTCCTTAATATACGAGTCCAATAGTCTTTCAAGCGTCTTTAGTATGAATGAAGTGAGGCTTATTGGCCGATAGTCCTTTGGATACAAGTGGCTACTCTTACCTGGCTTTGGTATGAATACAACCCTTGAGAGTCTCCAGTTCTTCGGAACATAATTAAACCTCAGGCAATTCCTGAAGATTCCTTTAAGCCATGGTGTCAGTACAGTACAACCCTTTTGCAAGAGCGCAGGAAAGATGCCGTCTGGTCCCAGGGATTTAAAGGGTTCAAACGATTCTAAGGCCCATTCGAGTCTAACCGATGTAACTAAGCCTTCACATACCTCATTTATTACACCCCGTGTCATTACATTTACGTCTGAAACCTCAGTTTAGCCAGGAAAGTGGGCTTCTATAAGAGTCTCCAGCATTTCCTTTCCGTCTTTGGTCCATTAGCCTGTGTCCTTGCGGATTAGTGAAGGGATTGTAGGAGACTTGGCAAGTATTTTCCGAAGTCTCGACGCCTCAGAAGTCTTGTCCAAATTACCACAGAAGATCTGCCAGGATCTCCTCTTGGCTCTCCTTATCTCTTTTTTGTATAGCGATAGTAGTGTCTTATATTCTCTCCAGCACTCTTCACAATCAGCAAGTTTGGCTAGCTTAAAGAACTCTCTAAGTTCCTGTCTTTGCTTACCAATGTCGTTATTCCACCATGGGGGCTTGGATTTGCGTCCAAGTCTCGTAGGCAGGCAGGATTTATGGTAAGCTAGAAGGATTTTAGATGTTATGAGTTCTGTTACTGCCTCAACATCGCTGCTAGTAGTGATCTGAGGAACATTTCTTAAGTATCCCTTTAACAAGTTCTCATATAGGCCCCAGTTCGTATTTCTAGGGTTCCTAAATATGTCTTTCGTTCTTAGTGGGATCTTTATATCTACAGTGAAACTTATATAACTATGATCGGAGAAGGAGGATTGCTCAAGCACCTTCCAATCCAAGATCTGCATATTGTCACCGTTAAAGAGAGTAATGTCCAATACATCCTCCGATGTTGGACCCTTATAAGTTGGAATAATTCCCCTATTTGCTATACTTACATTATACTGTAATATATAGTTAAAGAGGTACTCACCACGTTGGTTGATGTCCTTACTACCCCACTGAGGGTGGTGCGAATTAGCGTCTGCACCTACCACTATCCTCCATCCACGTTGACCGGCCTCCTCCATGAGATTTTGTAACTCCATGGGCGGTGCCTCGGCGTCGTGTGCCATGTAGCAGGAGGCAAGGAGTTTGGGCCCATCGTCCCCCTCTACGACAATCACTGCCAGGTCATCTGTGCTATGATTGGATAATAAATATGCGTTAATATTTTTCTTTACAAGGATGACAGATCTAATCTTCCTTACCATTGCAGCGTGAAAAATTTTGTAGTTATTCGACCCCAATCCTGAGACCTTGTTCCCGGAGGATAGCCAGAGCTCTTGGATCAGGGCCACGTCATAGCTGCCTTCCTCTAACGTGAAGGTGTTACTTAAACTACCTTTTTTTATGTGTGTTCTTTATTTTAATTATATATTTCTTAATTTTATGATATGTCGCGCCATCGCCTTACACCAGCGTCATCATGGCAGCAACCATATTCATTTCTGAACACTCTGCCACCGGAAAGACATCGTGCCGTCGTTCTGACACCATCGCCATCGTAGCAGCAACCATGTTCCTTCTTGAACAGTCAGTCACACAAGAACTAAACAGCAACAAACAACAATAAGCAACATTACTACAATATGGTAATTAGTTGAATTTAACCAAACAGCATTATTATAAAAATCAGGATTATCAGCTCAGCAAATACAAAAGACTCAAACTGTCTGACACGATCTGATGTGATTCGCTGCGGAACTCCGAATCGCGAGATCCGTTGCGTTACCAGGGCTCTTGCAACAGTCTCAGATGTGATGTCGGGAATCGGTGCAGCCTCCGGCCATCGGGTGTAACGATCGATCATTGTGAAACAGTACCGCTGACCCTCACACAATGGGAACCAACTATGTCGATGTTGATGTGTGAAAAACGTTCATCAGGTGGTACGTATTTTGTCGGCGAAGATTGTGTGTGCCGGTGTATCTTGGCTCGTTGACAAGATTGGCAGCATCGGACAAAAATACTGGTGTCCCTCCTGATTCCTGGCCAAAAAAATCTGTCAATCATTAGCTTGGTCGTTGCTCGCACGCCTGGATGTGATAAGTTGTGAACCATTGGGAGCAAGCGTTTCCGGAACTGTTTAGGAATGAAAGGGCGCACCTGAGACTTGGTCGTATCGCACATTAAGTGTAAACTGCTTCCTGGTATTGGAAATATTTCAGTATCAGTGAATTCTGTTGAGTTGTACTCTTATCTCAGATTTGTTTAAGTTCAACGTCAACATTCTGGGCCGCAGCGATCTCCGCATAATCAATCGCTTCGTTGACGGATCCTTGATAACAAATCGGCAGTGACCTTTACCGGCGATGTGGCGAATGTAGTGAACTGACCAATAAAATCAAAATAACGCACCTGACGGGGAGATGCCTTTTCGAGCTTTTGCTGGAATGCGTGAGTGGCCGATGGTCAGTGACTATGTAACACCCTCTACCCTCAGGAAGCGGGGGTGCAACTGCAAGGTAATGTTGTTGATTGGCTTTAACCTGGCGAAGTCCAGCACTATCCTTGTGGGTACACCCCAAGTAGCTCGCAGCCTCCACGTGGCGCTTCTGGACGATGACCAATCTGTTATCCGTCATTTGGTTAGCTGATGCGAGAAGGCGAAAAAATCCAGGCGCGACGGTTCGCAGAATGGGCGGCTTCCTGTTCAGCGTCTGTTCCCATGTCAGGGCATGTATTAGACCTGGCTGAAGGTAAACGGCTATGCGTAGGATCCCAGACAGAAAAACAAAAATGGAAGTACAAAAAAGTCCGACTATTACGGTGCAAGGTGTCAGAAGCCTAGTATCGGCGGCTATGGTGGGTGAGAAAGCGGGTCCCCAGTTGTCGAGATCCTATGACCGCAGTGATGCAGGAGTGGCCAACTTGGCTCCTGTATCATCGAATGTTACAAGTTCAGACTTTTTAGCTGTCTCGGACCCTTTTAGGAAGAGCACGAAGACGCCGCGCTCCCCAATGGAGACAGAGCAGGCAACGGGTCGAACGGCGGTACCGCCAACAGTGGAAGAAGAGAGTAGCGATGTAGACGTGCTGGAAGCAGACGGTCCTACCACTCCATTTCTACTTAGCCCCCAATCCAACCGGCGAAACATAACCGAGGGTGGAGCTGACTCCTTCAAAAAGCTCGGTTGGAAAATTGAAGAGTTGGTCGCAATGTTAGAAAATGGCAAAAGAAGATCTGTCCACCAGCCAATGAGAGATACAATCGATAGTATTAGTCGACTGTATCTCTTGGCAGTACAGAAGATAGCAGATTATGGCGAAACTGCTCCAGGGGAAAAAACAAGAGAGAGTTTTGCGCAGACAACACCCAGCTTATGCGGAGCCAGCACTCATACGTCGCCGCTGGCTTCGGGTGAACCACCCCAAAAGCGCCATCCTGGCAAAACGGGGCTCCCACCAGGTCCGCGTGTAAAGGATAAACCATCGAAGGTATTGGTGCAACCCAATCGATAAACGGGAGGAGATAACATCGGCGTGGGAAAAACGCAACCCACTTCAAAAGGAGGACAAAGCGCACCTAAGGCGCCGCAGCTTGACCAATGGCAAAAGGTTGGAAAACCAAAGAAGAAAAGCGTGCAGATTGCTGGGTTGAGGAAGCATATAAAACCAGATGCTTTGGTTATCAATCGACATGAGGAGGGATCTAATGCTGATATCCTGAAAAGGATGAAAGCCGACCCGAATTGTGGTGGCCTTACAGAGTCGGTGCATAGGATTCGCAGAACGCAAAATGGTGACCTTCTGCTAGAGCTAAAAACGAAAGGCGCGGAAACAGAAGAGCTGAGGGTTATGGTCAGTGGCACCCTAGGGCAAGATGCGTCGGTCAGATCTTTGAGCCAAAAAACGACGATACCCGGTGCGCGCTGGTTGTATTAAGTTATCTTTGCTTTAAATTGACTCCACCACTACGTTTTACATGAGAACCTGTTCGTTGGGGTTGCCACAGGATCTTCTAGGAACTGCCAACGTTCTCCATAGAGGGTTGCTACATATATATGTTATTGTATTTGAGTGATTCAAACGAAACAAAAGAATAAATAAATAAACAAACTACGTACATATATTTCAACAGTCACTACACGGGTCCACATTCCTAAGAGGACGACGCTGAAAGGGGTTAGCAAACAATGGGAATGAGGCAGTCCTCTTTTCAGCCACTCTACATAGTACATCAAGCATCGTACGTCTCCGAAGACATGATATTTTACAATGAAGTCCATGAGCGCTTTGAGGTTTTGCTTGAACACTCGTGTGGTTGTGTCGCGACGATCGCTGGATGATAGACCGAATAATAACAGTGATTTCAATCTATTTCGGGTTGCATGTGATAGTAATAATTAAATCTGACAGGCCATATTTGCGCTCGTATATCATAGCGTATTCTTGCATATGTGTAACATACGTTACTGATAAAATAGTAAGTTGGTCGATATTATATATATTTCCATCTGCGTTCATGGCATCGCTTAAATGAATATATTGTTTAAAACCTAATTTTTTGGTTTAATGGTATATAAATATGTCAGACGTTCCGTTTCTATTTTTACATATATATCAACGGCGAACTGATGAAACAATCGACGGCATTTCAAAATGTGGTTGTCTTCGTTTAGACGAACCATGAAACAATATGCATTAAATTTTATCGAGCTAACCTTTTTGCTTGTTTCTTGGCCTGTAAAAGAATCATTTGCTTTAGTTAGGAATCTAAATGAAAAACAGTTTATAACGACTGTAGTTATAGAGTTATTTCTGTCATTGGTTGTTTTATCCTTGCATTGATATGTATAGAGCGCCTCATTGTAGATTGAACTATCTGTACATTTGTATATTGAAATATTTTTACATTCAGTAAAGTGAGGAAAACATAGTAAGGAAACTTGCATGGGTTTAGATAGGTAACAGTAGTGGCCTCAATCATTACAACTATTTTTAATTTTTGTATTGATACATACCAGTCGCAGGATTAATAATCTTGATCAAAAAATAATATCCAACTTCTCCTTGGAAAAATATTAGAGGGTATTGTTATGCGTCACATGAACGATGTGTTTCGCTGATACGCTGAAGGTTGCCACCATCACGTCGTTGAATTACATTATCGCGGTACTCCATATTCTCTCCAACACCCACAATGGTAACTTCGTTTAGCATTGGGATATTAAAGCTTGTCCCATATCCCGTATCACTATTTTATGATCATCCGACGGCATCATTTCTAGAGCTGCATTAAACAATTGGACCAATTGATTATTAGAATGCAAGAGTTCTTTCAGTTGCACGATGATCTCTCACCTAGTTGCACAGCGTTGATTCACTTCAGCTACAGAATTTCCTCAGAAATATATTTAAAGAAACTTGTATTCACCATCAATTGGAAACAATGCTCCAGCGAAATGGTCAATTTGTCATTGAATCTATGATATAGAAATTCAGTTATGAGCCTCAATGGAATTATCATATTCGTGTGTGATCTGTGTTGCAGAAGAAAATAATACCCCAAAAGTTGGATTGAAACCCCGTTCTTCATTATATTTGCACCAAATGATGTGATTTGAAACACACTTTTATAGTTTTAAATGATCTGTAAGAAATTATTTGATAGAGGTTTTAGTCCCGAAAGCAATGTATTCAGTGGTTCAGGTGGCGTTGTCAGGTGGTAATTTGACCTTTCTATTCGCACACCATAATGCTGTTGGTTCAAGTCGCAACTCGCAATTGGCATGCTTCCAAACATTGGCTACGTTCTTCTTCAGACTCATTGTCTCGAAGATTATGAACTCATGTTTTCTTCCGCGTTCTCCGATCGATATTTTGAAATGTTACTGTTTCTAATATTTACTAACATTTATTTAAATAACACGAGGATAAGACTTTTATTTTACCAATGTAAAGCACTATTATTATTAATGCTGCTCTTGCAGAAAATAGAAACATACCGGAGAAAAAAACATTGTTATTAAAATTATATAAATAAAAACCATCGTTTCTTAAGTTTTATTATTGATAGTATTAACTTAAACTTATATACAGTTTTTTACTGGTTATTAACTTTTCTTGCTTACAATCAGACTTAAATCGATTGAGGATTATAAGGAATCATGAACAGATAAACGAAAAACATGAACGAAAGAATATCGATGACAAATAAATGCAATCAACACGAGCTTTCAAACTGGTCATGCGCTATATAACTCATTGATCATGTAATTGGCCATGTAATTGTCAACGAGTTTATTGCGACTCTGTATTATAACCAGAGCACATATTTGCTTAGAAATGCATTTTGCATATTTCACACATAATTGCATATTTTTTGCATGTTGCATATTTAACACATAAAGGCCTTTAAAGGCAAAGGCGAAAACAAAAAGACAAGTCCCAACTTTGTTCACTTTATACAGTAATTCTTTCTGGCAACAACATGAAAGTTGAAAGAATTCAAGAAAAATGTTTATATGCTATCCACTTTGTTGTAACTCGCAAGTTTTTATATTTTATCATATTTTTTCAATAATAAGTGCATTTATTTTGTCTCTACTGTGAGTTAACTATGCTACCATACAAAAAGCTCATTGGTATAGAATAGTCTCTGTGGCAACCCAATTCGGCGCTACTTGACGTTACTTTCTGGTTCACCGATCTCGCTCGCACACGATGAGTATGAGCAACTCTGGGCGAAGTGTTTTAATTGGGATTGGTGCTTAGATAGTAAAAGGGACGCGCTTGTAAAAGGTAGTGAAAAAGAAAGATTTAATAAATAAAACGTAATACACTAAAGCAATAAAACGAATGATATAATTCCATATTGGTGACCCCGAAAAGAAACACAAAAATTATCAAAACGAAACCACCCAAAGCTCGCTACAATCTACGCTCACTGAAGGCAAGAAAACTCATCTGGATGGACGCTGAAACAAACATTCCCGACAATATTCCCTCAAGCGGTGTAGCGAACCAGATTAGGGAGCTCCAACGGCGAATGGAATCTTTGCAGACTAGGGCGTTGATGGCTCAAGCTGACACGACTACTGCCGCAACAGTCTCTACCAGCCGCACTGCAATCCATTTGCCAAAACTTACAAGTGACAATCCCAATTTATGGTTTGCTCAAGTTGAGCGTTCATTCCGCTTGTATGGCATCAACAACGATGATGACAAATTTAATCATGTCATTGTCAATTTGAGTGCTGATGTGCTGTTGGCGGTAGAAGATTTAGTGACTCGCTCTCCACTAGTAGACAAGTATCAGGGTTTAAATAGTCGATTGCTCGAAAAATATGCAGAATCTCCAGAATCAAAACTTCGGCGGTTGTTGCAAGGTGGAGACACAGCTGGTTTGAAACCTTTCGAGATATTGGCCCACATGCGCAAGTTCGCACCAGATCCGAGCAGTGAGCACATTATTCGCTCTCTTTTTCTCACAGAGACGCCCCAGAATATCCGACTATTTCTTACAGTATGGGAGGAAAACGACCTGAACAAACTCGCCAAAAAAAAGGACAAAATGATTGACACTGTGAATGCGAATGTGACCCTTACTATCCACACAGTTGTGCCACCACAAGTCGAATCGGTAAGCACACTCAACGAAATTGCTGATTCTTTATGTGTATTGTCGCTAAAGTTCGATGCCCTTCCAAAAGATGTTAAACGACTTCAGCCAGCTGAGCGGTCTCGCAACGTATCAACGGGATGGTCGGGCCAACGAACTAATACTTCTAGGGATCGAGTGTCGCAGACAAGTGATACACAAGAGGTGTTGTGCTACTACCACAGGAACTATGGCGACAAGGCGCGCAGATGCAGGTCGCCATGTTCTTGTTATCAGCAAACTTTAAACTGAATCAGTTGTCGTCAAATTCACTGACTGACGGCAGTGAAATCACAGTCAGCAATTCCACCTCACAACCACTAGCCATTCATGTAATTCGCCTCCACATAATCGATCGTAAATCCCACATCCGTTTTCTCGTCGACTCCGGATCAGTTGTACCTGTCACACCTCGCTCGCTGGTTAAGCAGAACAATATAAAAAACGATTTAATACTATATCTACACCTATGGTACTCATGTGGCAGAGTTAAATATTGGACTCCGACGTTGTTTAATGTGGCCTTTTATAGTAGCAGACGTCCAAACAGCCATCATTGGTGCAGAACTATTGTCTCATTTTCTCAACTGCTTATCGATATGAAAAACAAATAGCTAATCGACTCACTAATGGGACTAACAACAGCCGCGTATCTATCTTCTTCAAAACACATGTCAGTTTCAACTGTTCAAGGTACATATAAGTTTCAAAGCCTCTTACACGAATTTGTCGATGTGACAATACCTGGAAGGAAGACCGCCGGTCAACATGAGGTACGTCATTATATTGAAACCAGCGGCAGTCCTATTTCCGATCGAAATCGACGTCTTGCTGACGAAAAATTGGCTGTCGCTAAAGTGGAGGTCAACTTCTTGATTAAGGAAGTCATGGGCCAGCCCGTTGCATATGGTTACGAAGAAAGACGGTGGTTGGCGATCATGTGGCTATTATCGGAAGCTTAACGCAGTTACGGTACCGGATCGATATCCGATTGCTCACATCCACGATATCACGGAGCAGCTGCATGGGAAAAAGATTTTTTGGCATTGGAGTGATATTCCGAAGACAGCAGTATGCACTCCCTTCGGCTTGATGAATTTCTAAACATGCTTTTTGGTTTGAAAAACGCCTCGCAGTTATTTTAGAGGTTTATGGATGATATTTTTCGTGGCATTGATTTTGTTTATTGTTACATTGACGATATATTAATCATGTCTAACTCAATCGAAGAAATTGAGGAGCACTTGCGCATTATCTTGCGGATCCTGCGTGCTCACGGCCTATGTATCAACCTGAGTAAGTGTCAAATTGCGAAATCAGAAGTGGAATTTCTCAGATACATTGCTAATGAAGATGGCATTAAGTTACCTACAAAATGTGTCGATGCTATTATCAACTATGTTCGTCCTGACACAATCACCCAGTTGGGTCGTTTTCTGGGTATTGTAAATTACTACAGTAAATGCATACCACACTCGTCGGATATGCAGGCGCCTTTATCTGAACTGCCGAGGAATGTTAAGAAAAATTACCAGCGAAAAATTGGTTGGACGACTGAACGTATCAATGCTTTCAATGCTTGTACACGTAGTGTGGCGGACGCAGCACTCTTGTCACATCCATATCCAAATGCAAAACTGGCTTTGGTGTGTGATGCTTCTGATGTGGCTATCGGAGACGTAACAGAGCAGCAAATCGACGACATGTGGCAACCACATAACCATCTGGTACCGGATAAAATTATCGTTCCCAACGGTAGATTCGATCATGTGCACTTGGATATCGTGGTTATGCCTTTGCAACAAAACTTTCGGTACTGTCTAACCATGATTCACCGTTTTACACGATGGCCAGAAGCTATTCCGATTACCAACATAAGTGCTGAAACCATTGCACAGGTTTTTTGGTCACAATGGATTTCACGGCTCGGGACACCCATTACCACTGATCAAGGCACGCAGTTCGAATCTGCTTTGTTTAAGGAATTAGCGAATCTTGTTGGTAGCTAACACATTCATACGACCAGTTATCATCCGCAGTCAAACGGTTTAGTTGAAAGGTGGCATCGATCGTTCAACGCAGCACTTATGTGTACATGTATTCATCCGCACAGATGCAGTCAAATGTTCCCTTGAACCTCCCTACACTGGGCCCTACAAGATTCTCCAAGGGCAGACCGACCGAGAGTATGAATTAGAGGTAGGCGGAAAGAAAGTTGTAGTATCGGTGGATCGACTCAAACCAGCCTTTTTTGCAAACGATGACAAGGTCCAAGACGAATCGCAGTGCAACATACCAAGTACATATGAAAAGAAGTTCCGAGCTCGATTTTCAAATTCGTGAGGTCATCACTGGAGGGAGAGTACTGTGGCAACCCAATTCGGCGCTACTTGACGTTACTTTCTGGTTCACCGATCTCGCTCGCACAAGATGAGTATGAGCAACTCTGGGCGAAGTATTTTAATTGGGATTTGTGCTTAGATAGTAAAAGGGACGCGCTTGTAGAAGGTAGTGAAACAGAAAGATTTAATAACTAAAACGTAATACACTAAAGCAATAAAACGAATGGTATACTTTCATATCTCTCTATGGAAAAATCATGCACTAAAATCACGCACGCCGGGCTACGCTAGTAAACATATAAAGTTGCTTCATGACCACACAGCACAATGAAAAACGCACGATCAAATATGAAGCAAATAATAGTAGAACAGAACAAAATTCAATGCTTGCACTCTCTTTCTGCTCCGTAAACAGCATAATTTTCCTTAAATATTTTATGTACTTGTTATTATTATTTAGAAAATAAAATGTGAGTGCAACATACTACGCTAATAACAGCATAAGAGAACCAGAAAGAAGGCTATCATTGGCTATGCCAAAAATGTAATACTCTTCACGCTCCTCCGAGTTGCATCCAACTTTCCTTTCTTAGCATCACATCAGTTTGAGTGGCAATTTCATTGTACATTTATTCTTTAAAAGTTTGCCATTTAATTTGGGTTTGTATGGGAGGTACCACTCCTGGTAACCCTAGGATCATCAAATTTACACGATTGATGGCTATAAATTACAAACTTATAGTGTCCAAAATTCAGTTCGATACGTTAAAAAACAAAAAACTTTTTCTAACAAGAACATTAATTTAAAGGGGGGGGGGGGGTTTCTATGGGAGGTACCCCACCTAGTACACCTAGGATCATGAAATGTACACGATTTATGGCCGTAGATTACAAACTTATAGTGTCCAAATTTCAGTTCGATATGTTAAAAAACAAAAAACTTTTTTTAATACGAACATTAATTTAAAGGGTGGTTTCTGTGGGAGCTACCCCCCTAGTGATCCGATTCGGCTGATTCCGACAAATAAGCTGCGTATGGTTAAAAGAAACCTATCAGCTCTCTAGCTCAAAAACTGAGGGACTAGTTTACATACAGACAGACAGACGGACATGGCTAAATCAACTCGTCTCATCGAGCTGATCACAAATACATATACTTTATGCTGTTTGCGATGTCTCCTTCCGTGTGTTACAAACTTCATTACAAACTTATAATACTATTCACTCCCCAAAATAATATTCAAACCGTACGTGTGTGTGTAGCGCTACACATTTTCTCTGTCGGGCTGTTCTGTTAACAAAAGTGTTTGGATTATTTGATAGATTATCTTTAGTCAATGAGAAGTACATATATATACAATACATCGTATGGCGCAAAGACTATGAAATAAACAAGACAGTACAAGTCGCTCACAAATGCATTCATCTCTCTTCTTATTTCAAATTTTGCCATACCCAACAACATATTCTATGTAATCTCAAAATCAAAATCAATCAATCAAAATTACATACAACAACAAATCACCCGTAATTACTACAGTTGCATTTTTGCTCTTCTCTTCAATCATATGTGCTCATCGGGGCAAAAATTCCTTCTTTCTAAGGGCATTGCTTGAGAACGGCTTGCTCTGTTTGGCTGATTTTTCTTTTGTTGTGTTCGTTATTGACCAATTAGAAGAATATGCTTTGATGAATTTTCGGGAAATCCACCGGAAAAGTGCGAAATTTTGACTTTTTATAATTAAATCTGACCGAAACCTGTATAGATTGAACCTACGCGTGCGACGCGCAATTGACATGTAAACCCTACATACTATATTATTTCTCCCATCATTACCCTGCGTTAAATGTAATAAATTTAAATAAGAAAAGTAACAATTGAATCATTAATAAAACATAACTGTAACATCATATTATGGATCACAGGAAAATGATCGTAGCGTGGTTTGGCAGTTCTTTGTATCCAAACAATTTGAATTTCGACATTGCTTTATTCTATGTAATAATAATGGTTCATGAAAAACGTTTTGGAAAATCCACCAGAAAAGTCTTAATAAAGAGATTACATTTCCACAACAACAACATGCAGTTCGTGTGTATAAAAATGTTTATAACAACAACATGCAAACACCAGCATGTGTACGAAGAAAAGAGAACAAGAAACACACAGAAGCTTGCAGTTTATCTATTTTTTGTGCAAGAGGGAACAACAGACAGCAAACGTAAACACATTGTTTAACACAACAACAACTACACACGCCAAAGAAACCAAAAGCAACAGACAGACGGACAGACAGACAGAATGACAGACAGACTCATCGAGCTGATGAAGAATGTATGTATTTACTTTATGTGGCTTCTCTTTGTCTCCTTCTGTGTGTTATGCCAGCCAAACTTTTTGCGATCGATTGAACGATCAAGATCAAAAGTTTTTGATTTTCCATGCAATCGTGCCATGATTAATCCCCACACACGTTGCGAGTGTCCACAAGCTAAATGGAATTGTACAATCAGTCGCATAATGTGTGGTTGGCATAACAAACTTCTTGACAAATTTATAATACTATTCAAGCAATAGTACGAGAGCTTGACAATTTCTCTATATGACCATTAGAGAGCAAAACATTTTTTAAATCTTTATGCATATTCAATGTGTTTGAAAGTGCTCGAGCGGTGACAAAATTTCATAGTGAAATTAACAAAATTTTGAGATGATCACTCTGTCTGTTTTTAAGAAGTTTCACTTCTATCACGTGTACGATGGCACACGCGCATTTTTTTATTAATTAAGGCAAATATTAAAATTTTGTATAGCCTAAAACACGATGCTTACATCTACACATACACACATATATACCTTTGCTTTTGTCTTCTTTGATAATTACATTCTTCTCTCTTCCCCCCTTGCACATCTAACAGGCACAGGATGCTTGCCTATGCACATACCCACACATACACCTTAGCTTATATCTCCTCCACCCCTTCACGATTATTACATTTTATGACACTTTTCATAACCAATTCTTCTTCCGAGAGGTGTCGCCGCGTAGTTTATTTTTACTTTTTACGTGCAACAGATGGGGTTGAGAGTCCATTAACTATAACTGTTTTGTTAACAGTTATGTTTTGTTAACTATTAAAAACAGTTTTTCTGATAAAAACCTTCATTTGCTTTTGGATTTGTATGGGAGGAACGCCTTCTAGTAATCCTAGGATCTTGAATTTTATATCGTTAGTTAATATGTACCAGTAACTCATAATGTTCAAATTTCAATTCGATAAGATAAAATCTAAAAAAGTTTTTCTAATAAGAACATCTTAAATTTTATTGTTTCGCACCAAAAATCCAGCAAGCTTCTTTTTCTTTTTAGCCCATCTAAGGACTTGGGTTATCAAGACGAATATACCGATACCAACTGTCGAAATCCATCGAGCCGTTTGGATGAAACGTGGTAATAAAGAAACTGACAAACATACAAGATACACGCGAAAAACGTAACCCATCTTAACAGTCGGGTAAAAATAACATTAATTTATTTTTCGGATCATATTTAAGCTCAACTGTTTGGAACCACTGTATTATTCACACAGAGTAGAACTCGCACAGAATTCGAGTTTAAATAACAATAACCAAAGGGAAAATGAACGAAATTTGTAGTTGTTGTTGTAATTTGTAGCTGAGAACTCGAGTTCTGTGCGAGTTCAGCCAGAACTCGATGTTCTGCAATGTCAACCTGAAACAGTGTTGTTAAATTTGGTGATTTAAATTGAAATTGAATTGAAATTGAAAGAAGTGATATGGGTTATTTATGCTTGTCTTTCAATTGAAATTGAATTGAATTGGGCTTAGGTTCAACCAATCAGTTGTTTGTTGCAGGTGTATTAGAGTTGCAGTTGAGTTCTGTGATTTCGTTTGTTCTTGCTTGCGGTTTAATTGGTAGGAAATCAATTCAACTAGTTTGTGTCTGGGTGTGCATATGGAAAGTGAATTGAAAGAAGTGAATTCATCGGTTTATGCGTGCGATATATTCGTCGGAAGGCGATTCTGTTCTGAATTTAGCAAGTGATTTCCATGTTAATACAAGTATATTTCCAAAATGGCACCGAAGCATTCAACCAATGAAAATGACTTGCACCTGGTAAGGGAAAACCTTTTGAATTCTGTAAAGAGAAGTAGGAATTATGTATCAGAAAATTCTGAAGTGATGACATTGGCAGAACTAGAGTCGATGTTAAGCCTAGGGGAATCGGCTTTTCACACTGTGAGAGATGAAATCATGCAATGTTGTAACCGTTATCAGCAGAAGCTAATACCAAACAGCGGCATTGACCAATGGGATGAGGCGACGTCGTTTAAAGAGGCTTTATCTTAATGACCTTCTGAACGGAAGGTTGTCACTTAGATATATGTACACTGCGATATAATCACCCCACGTCACTATTCTAAATAACCACAGCAATATCTTATGCTATTTTTGCGATAATATTAAGTATAATAAATAATTTCAACAAAAAAAAACAAAAAAAATATATTAATAAAATCAATGCTGTTGCTAAATAATAAGCATGACCATTTGATAAGAGCGAACTATTCAGTGAACCAATTGCACTCCTGACTGAACCTCATTAGAAGTACCATTGGAAGAAGATCCTTCATGTAAAAGCGCATGATGAAGACCCTTACATATTTTGTAACGTGTATTGGGGCAAGCGATCGAGCTATGGCGTTTGCTAAAACAATTAATGCACAACGCCAATCTCTTCGCTTCCTGATACCCTTGCATCACATCCAGTCCTAGGAATAAGGGACAATCCGAAAACCTATGAGCACCAGTACACTTAAAGTAGGTTCCTTTTCCTTTTTTAGTTTCTGAGTTCATCGTGGTTCGATAAACTTCGATTGCTTCGATGACCCTTCATGATTTAGTTCGCGACCTATCGTATTAATGTAATGATGAATGATAAATTTTGAGATTACTTCCCAACTATACAACGCCTTGCTGCTATTTAGGTGCACCACGATTGCACTTAAAATATCTTCCGTCGAACCCAACATATGCAATGCAGCTAACTTAGATGTTACTGCGTCTACAATGCCCCTAAGGGGCTCTGCATCCGCCTTAGCGACTTTCTTTAAGTAAAATAGCTCCCTTACATGAACCTGAATAATAACACTGTGTCACAGATAGAGGGAGATAGCTAGAGGGAGATAGCTAGAATAAGAATAAAAAAGGAAAGAAAACTGTCATATGCAATTATAAAAAGTACAATAAATCAAGTAATTCTTAACCGATTCATTTCAGCTTCTAAATACAAAGAAAAAATTTGAAATCCGATAAAAAATGGCCAAGCTATAAGGTAATATGTACAGGAACCTCTTAAAAACGGTTTTTGGGCTCTAAAACAAGATTTTGAGGGTGTATCAGAGATTTAATATATACCATTCTTTTTAGTTTTTTATGACCTATAACCTCTACTAGGTCTGATAAGATGTTTTTCCATTTTTTTTTTTTTTGTAACACAGTATAATCGCTTTATTCTCAAAACAATTCTTTAAAATCTCCAACGCCTTCTCATAATTTGAAGACGTTAGCTCTAAAGATTCTATTGCATTAAATGGTATGGGTCCTAAAGACGATCGCAAGTGTAAAAACTTCGATGAAGTATCAAGTTCGCAATTTGAATCAATAAGCGTAACAAATGTAATATACCAATTGTACCATTCGGTAAATTTCACTGAAATAGTAGGGAATCTTACATTTCTCGAAATATTGGATCCACTCAATGAGGCCTGGCTAATCGCAGTACTATGGAGTGATGGGCCTGGTAATTCAGATCGTTGTTTTTGTTTCGCGATACTTTCGAACAGCCTTGCTTTTAGCTCACAAAAAATGTCTTCGAACGTCTGTCTGCAACTATCGTTTAATTCACTTAAGCCCTGTCTCCTTACTTTTGATTGAACGCTGTTTATTTGTGGAAAAGTCGATTTCCCTAGGCTTAACATCGACTCTAGTTCTGCCAATGTCATCACTACGCGGAAGAATTCAAAAGGTCTTCCCTTACCAGATGCAAATCATTTTCATTGGTTGAACGCTTCGGTGCCATCTTGGAAGTATACTTGTATTAACCTGGAAATCACTTGCTAAATTCAGAACAGAATCGCCTTCCGACGAATATATCGGTTTAATGTTATTTAAACTCGAATTCTGTGCGAGTTCTACTCTGTGTGAATAATACAGTGGTTCCAAACAGTTGAGCTTAAATATGATCCGAAAAATAAATTAATGTTATTTTTACCCGACTGTTAAGAAGGGTTATGTTTTTCGCGTGTATCTTGTATGTTTGTCAGTTTCTTTATTACCACGTTTCATCCAAACGGCTCGATGGATTTCAATAGTTGGTATCGGTATATTCGTCTTGATAACCCAAGTCCTTAGATGGGCTAAAAAGAAAAAGAAGCTTGCTGGATTTTTGGTGCGAAACAATAAAATTTAAGATGTTCTTATTAGAAAAACTTTTTTAGATTTTATCTTATCGAATTGAAATTTGAACATTATGAGTTACTGGTACATATTAACTAACGATATAAAATTCAAGATCCTAGGATTACTAGAAGGCGTTCCTCCCATACAAATCCAAAAGCAAATGAAGGTTTTTATCAGAAAAACTGGTTTTAATAGTTAGCAAAACATAACTGTTAACAAATCAGTTAAAGTTAATGGACTCTCAACCCCATCTGTTGCACGTAAAAAGTAAAAATAAAATACGCGGCGACACCTCTCGGAAGAAGAATTGGTTATGAAAAGTGTCATAAAATGTAATAATCGTGAAGGGGTGTAGGAGAGAAAAATGAAAGAATGAGATAGTCAAAGCATATATAAGCTAAGGTTTATGTGTGTGTATGAGTAGATGTAAGCATCGTGTTTTCGGCTATACAAAATTTAATTATTTGCCTTAGTTAATAAAAAAAAATCGGGGCCAGTAGTATCGCTACACTACCGGAATGGTTTTTGCGTGAAAACGTTTTTCATGAACCATTATTATTACATAGTATAAAGCAATGTCGAAATTCAAATTGTTTAGATACAAAGAACTGCCAAACCACGCTACGTCGCACGCGTAGGTTCGATCTATACAGGTTCCGGTCAGATTTTAAAACCTGCTTTAAGTGTACTGGTGCTCATAGGTTTTCGGATTGCCCCCAATTCCTAGGACTGGTGTGATGCAAGGTTATCAGGAAGCGAGGAGATTGGCGTTGTGCATTAATTGTTTTAGCAAACGCCATAGCTCGATCGCTTGCCCCAATACACGTTGCAAAATATGTGGGGGTCTTCATCATGCGCTTTTACATGGAGGATCTTCTTCCAATGGTACTTCTAATGAGGTTCAGTCAGGAGTGCAATTGGTTCACTGAATAGTTCGCTCTTATCAAATGGTCATGCTTATTATTTAGCAACAGCATTGATTTTAGTAAAGGTTAAAGGAAATGAGTTCCTGAAGAGTAGGTGTGTGCTTGATGCTGGCAGTCAGGTTAATTTCGTAACCAGCAGCCTTACGGCAAGGCTAGGGTTAAAGGTGGAGCAGGTGTCAAAGGCTGCGTAGAAATCTCTTTTGAAATCGAGAATTTCACAATTTTCTACAACATCTTTAATTTTAACAATTCGCTTTGTTCGGCATATATATTTACATTTATAATATTGCTTAATGCTAGCAACTAATATTTATCAGAGTTTAGACTTACTGTACAGCTGAGATATTATAATTTTGGCTTAATTCATTATTTGCATTATTGTTATTACATTTAAATTACCCAAGGAAAAATGGCATTAAAAACCTTGGACCAAAAAAAAACTAAAAACTAAAATAAAACTTAAACTACTTAAATCTAAAGGAATACTGGTGCTTCATGACAGCTAGTCGAAATCTAGGAGCGGAAGTATCTGTCAGCACGTAGCTGTGCAATATTAGTTGTTTTTTGCCCAAATTTACTTATAGCACGAGAGATGAGCTCGTCAATCGTTTCAATATTTGCTCTTATATGCAAAAGATTTGTTGCATAAAAGTATGGTACGATAGGTCAAATATTATTTTCAAAATTTTGTTTTGGGCAGTCTGCAATTTTCTTATACGAGTCTTTGCACTGTCACCCCATATTTCTGACCCATATAACAATATAGGTAAAAGTATCGATTTTTAGATGGTTAATTTATTTTGAATTGTGAGTTTTTATCTGCGGTTGATAAACGGGTATAAGATACGTACAGTCTTATTTATTTTGTCTAGGGTTTTACTGATATGCTCACTGAATAGAAGGTTTTTATCTAGAATAACACCCAGATGCTGAATTGAATTTTGGTATTTAATGTTGGAGTTATTAAGTTGAAGCTCAACGCTTGGCGAACAGACTGGCTTTCTTTTCATTGTGAAATAAATCGCTTTAGTTTTAACGGCGTTTAGCTTAATTTTCCATTGATAGAAATAACATGACAGGGAGTCCAATGAGCTTTGTAGCTCATTTTGTATATCTGTGCATGTGTTTCCAATACTATAAAGAGCTGTGTCATCCGCAAAAATAAGCGTACTACTTTTTTGCAAACAAAGGGATGTCGTAAATATTATAAAGGATGGGTCCGAGCACAGAAACCTATAGGTACACCAGCACTTATTACTTAATAGCTATCAGATAGAAGGCTTTATATTAATTTAGTTATGTAAGTAGGGGTATTACAAGATACTAACTTAAAAATCAGGCCATTATGCCAAACTGTAGCGGCTTCTATGTCAAGTGTTACCATGCCAACTGACTTTTTAAGAGCCAAGTTCTCCTTGACATATTTAGAGATTTGGTCAAGGGGGTGAATACAGTTAAGAAAAGATCGAAAGCCGAATTGGACTGTTGTTAAAATATAATTTTTTCTAGGTGTAAGTTTAGCCTGGTCTTAATTAGACGTTGGAGGATTTTGTAGAAGCCGCATAATAAGCGGTAACTATCTAGTGATTCTAGAGGTTTTCCTGGCTTGGGAGTGGAGATGATTTTAGCGATTTTCCATTGTAACGGAAAATATCCAATTTTAACACAATTATTTAAAAAATTTTTGAAAAAAGCTACAGTCGCACTAGGTATTTGTTTAAGGCAGATATTAGGAATTTGGTCGATATCCGGAGATTTCTTATTTTTAAGTGACTTAATGATAGCCTGAACTTCCTCAGTTGTGATTTCAGGGCTAGACAAATGCACTAACGGGTCAATGTGGTCACAAATGGAATTTCGTACAATTACAGATGTGTTTTCGTCAGAGTAGGTTTCAGTTTGATGGTGTTTAGACTGAAATATGTCGGCTAGTACATTAGCCTTTTCTAAACTAGTATTGTAAACACTGTCAATGAAGTTGAAACTTGGAATAAATTGTGTTTTGTTTTTAATGATTTTTGTGAGTTTCCAAAAGGGTTGGGAACTTTTGCCTAATTTAGACAATTTATGATTCCAAGAGACATTATTTAGTTCATATAGCTTCTTTCGAATGTCATAATTTGATAAATTTACCATGGCTTTAAAGATGGGTTGCCTGGTTCTTATCCATTTCCTTAGGGTTGTGTTCCTTAGAGTAATGATGTTATTAGTGGATGGTGGAAGTTTACGGACTACTGGCTTAACTAGCTTTGCTGGTACTGACTGTTTAATTGCATTTATTTTATCTATTTGAAGTATGCCGGCCATCGAGTCAATAGTTTCACAATCAGATTCAGAGTTCTGAAAGAAATCTAGATTTTCATGAGATGAAGCACTAAGGAGACGCTAAAACTTCCTTCAGTCAGCTTTTGAGTAAAGCAAATCTGTTTCAGGTTTAGTAATTTTAACTCTTTTACTGAATTTGAATAAAACGGGTAGAAGGTCAGATGAAAGCTCTGCATGAACAACAGGCTCAGAAAAGTTTGTCGGCGAATTTGAAGATATCAAGAGTGGACTGTTTACTTTTATAACTTGCTGGTATATGAGGGGGGGCTTTGAGGAATAAAATGGAAAATTTCCCTTAGGACAAGAGCTTATGAAGGATATTACCAAAAGAGTTTGCCCAGGAGCAGTTTCAGAATCGATTTCTGCAATTTAAATCCCCACCCACTATGTAGTCACCATCTAATCGAGATATTTTAAGCAGGTCAGACCTAAACATACTTTTAATGTGCTGGGTTGTCAATGAAGTAAGGAAGTGATTGTTTAAACATTTGGCTGAAGGACCAGGAAAATACGCCGAATAAATTTTGAGTGATTTATTGGAGTTTGTGTATATTTTTATGGCAATGTTTTCAATGAAATGCGTGTTTGATTTGTTCATGCTTTATAGATTTGTGGACATTAATAGCAACACCTCGGGCTCTCTAAGTTGCACGATCATTTCTATAAGTTAGTTAGGAATGGACAATTTGTTTTTTTGCGTTAGCCATGTTTCGCTAACAAGACAGATGTGAATTTGGTTTTTGCTGAGGAAGTCAACTAGTTCAAGTCACTTTGCAATGACAGCACGAGCATTCCATGCCATAATATTGAAATAATCAACATTATTTATTACTATAGACATATTTAAGTACTAATTGTGTAATATCATTAAATTGCTCATTCTTATTTGAACATCTTTGAAGTTTGTCCATAAGCTCTGACGTAATAGAGCTTATTTCTTCAAACGAAAATTGATCAGCGTTCGATTTATCAGCTGACCCTCTTGTCGTATTCATGTATGTGGGTGGTGCTCTTTCTTGGGAGCCGACGAGAGTGTTCCTATAGCTTAAAGCAGACAACTGGCGTTGCATAAAAGTATTATTGCATTGATTGTCGTTAGAGCTGTAATTATTGTGCTGGTAGCTACCGTTGCATTGAGCTAGGTTGTTGTGGCATGTTTGGGGTTTGGTTACCTCTTTTGAATCAAGGCATTATACGAAGCGGCTGCAGTTTGAACAACGAAGTATTCCTGTGTCTTGGCACGATGATGTCTTATGGCGGCCAGCGCAGAAAGCACACGATGTGGCTACATTACAACTGTTTGACGCATGTCCAAAAAGTTGACAATTGTAACATTGTGTTAGTTTGCTAGGTGACTTTGTTTTATATTCCCAGGGAACCTTAGAATGGTTGATGTACGGATGGTCTTTCCTCAGTTTTTGAAGAGTTGTGGATTTATTTGCCAGATGTACTACATATAATAGAATTTTAAAACCAGCTTTTGTTGTTCTTTCAATTGTTTTAACATCATTGCATTGTAGACCATGAGAAATTAACATAGTTTTAATCTCGTCACTAGGTAACTTAGTTAGACCAGAGAGGACGGACGGCTTTAAATGGTTTCGTTTCTTTGTTCTGATAGGAGAAAAACTCAAAATTATCGCTTTTGAGTTAATCGCAAATAGTGTTGTGGTAGTCAAGGTTATTGACAAATATTTTGATGCCAATTGATATGGTTTTAATGTAATATGTGTCGATTTTGATTTTATTAAGCATATCATGAATATATTTAGAGCTTTTCTTAAGCACAGTTATTTGGAATTTTTACTTTAGTTGTGACTGGAGGTACCAAGCCATCTTCTTGATCTCTTATTTGTTCATCAACAGTAGTTTCACTGTCCATGATAGTTTTTAATGGGTGGTAATAATTGGTGTAGCAACTAGCAACAGATGAAACAGTTGTATTTTTGTATAATCGCATCATCTTATTTATGCGCGACCAGTGTTCTTGTAATGTAGTCTGTGCCATTTTATGTAATTTGCTTCGCTGATTTTCGTTGTTGTTCTGCGTTTGTTCTGTCAGTTTGTCCGGTGATTGCGTTTTGCGGTTTCTTTTGGCGCTAGCACTTTGTACTTGTTTTAGTGTTTTTGTTGTGGGCGTATCTGTCGCCGATGTGACCGATGACGCGATCGAAGCCTGATTGGACGAATTGATGTTGTCAATGCGATTTTGTGTAGTGGTGCTAGTTGTTGTTGCAGTAACTGCATGCCACGAAACGATTGTTGCAGTTGCTGAGTTCATTATTGTTAATATTGCTGCTGAGTTTGCTGTTGCTGTATAAGACGGTCTTTGTGTAGTGTTTGTTGCAGTTGTTGATACAGTTGTTTCTGGGGTTATATCAAAATGTGTTTGCGAGGAAGGGCACTGCGCTTTATTTTTGTTTCCGTGTTCAGTTTAGAAGAATGAGAAATAAGCGCTATTTTGATGAGCAGAGCTTATATTAGCACTATAGTTTTCACTTTTCCACTTGTATTATTGTATATGAAAGTAAAAACGTTTAGAAAACTTAAAAAGTTAAATGCACACATAAATTTGAGGGGTAAACACGTCTTCACTGTTTGAATGCTCTACAATAATAATGATACAACATCTCAATTTTTAGTTCTTAATGAGGCGAGATATGCGCCTAATACATGCATGGAGCGTTATTGTTAGAGGAGTCATTGGAAAAGGTGCTTGGCCATGAATGACTTGCAAATTTTCTATTGGATAGATTCCACAATTGTTTTGAACTGGCTTGCTTCCCAAGTTAGTGGATGTAGTTCCTTTGTTGGAAATATAGTTTCTATGATGCAGGAGGTATCTACTATTCACCAATGGTTGGAAATTGATACATAGTTGAACCCTGCGGATATTGTATCGCGAGGGATACATCCAGAGGAACTGGGTACGAACAAGTTATGGCTAGAAGGCCCAGAATTTTTAAAAGGGCCACGGAATAAGTGGAAAATTGGGGCTTGGAACAGGTCAAGTCTATCTGAGGAGTGAAAATCGATATTCAGTTTAGTGACTCAACTCTCTTTGGGATATGAGGATGTTGTTGGTAGTTGTGAATTCGTAAATGACTACGTTGCAGCGAGTCTTCGGTTATATATAGATGGTTACAAATGTGTAGAAAACTTGGTACAAACAGTGTAATAGAAAAAAGAAAGGGGCTTGCTTTGTTACTGCACAATGTACAGAATGTGTGTTTGTCTGATGAGTTCACGTGCATAAGGGCGGAGAAGATAGTAAAATCAACAAAGGTTCAGAAGCTCACTCCGTTTATAGATAACTCTGAAGATGTGGCTATGATAAGGGTAGGTGGACGTTTGGCTAGAGCGAAATTCGCATTCGGAATCAAGCATTCTATATTATAACCGAGCGAACATTTTGTGGTAAAGTCGCTTTTGTGTTTTATGCATCAGATTGACGCTCATGCTGGTGCACAAGCTTTATGTGCATTTGTACGTCAAAAATATTGGATTATCAATTGTAGATCTCTAGCTCGGCAGACAGTTCGAGGTTATTTTGCTTGTTTTCGACAGCGACTTGTACTGACCAACCAATTCATGGGAGATTTGCCGGCATACGGCATCAGAGGAGAGGTGCATCCATTTCAATGAGGTGGGGTTGCATTTCAACGGGCGTGGACGGCAACCAATCAAGGTGTATCTGTGTATGTTTATCTGTGTAGTCACTAAAGCTGTCCATTTAGAGTTTGAGATTAACTTAAGCACAGAGGCGTTCGTGGCTGCGCTCAAAAGTTAGAGCACATAAAAAGGAATGTATAAAGAAATCTTTTGCAACAACGCCACAAATTTTGTAGGAACTACGAGAGATGACAACGAAGCTACATAAGGATTCAGCTAGAAAATGCTTTTTTTGACGAATGTGGATTCTTAGGTGTACAGCTCAAATTTATACCTCCCCACATTTTAGGGGACTTTGGGAGAGTGCGATTAAAGTAGCAAAGAGGCTGTTGGCAAACCAGGTTAACGCGATGGCGTTAAACTTTGAAGAAATGTCGACTGTTGTGGCGCAAGTAGAGGCAATAATGAACCCTTGTCCACTCTGCCCTATCACCGATGATGCAAATGATTTGGAAGCATTAACCCCAGGTCATTTTCTCGCGGGTAGACCTCTTAACTCTAGCAGAGGTCTTCAGTGACGTCATATCAAGGCTGTTCATTGTGAATCGATGTAAGCGAGTCATTGCCGTGCAGCAAGAGGTATGGCGTCGGTGGTCAAAGGAATACTTGACCCTACTTCAACAGCACCAAAAATGGACTAAGGTATATAACAACATCACAGTAGGTACACTGGTCCATCTGGTAAATGAGAACGCTCCGCCAAATAAATAGTTCCTATGAAGTGTAATGGAAGTGAACCCTGGACAGGACGGACTCGTTAGAGTAGTCACAGTGGAGACAAGATCTGGTGTATTGAAGCGCAGCATGCACAAGATATGCCCGCTAACTCTAGAGTCGAATGGGACTTAAATTGGCTGAAAGGAGCTTTCAAGGAGGGGAGTATGTTGGCTCCGAACTATTAAACTAATAGTTACTAATCATTGAAGTCTCTTCATTTTTACCTATCTTCATCTCTTATTCTTGTGAATTATTCTCTTGAATTCTCTTAAGTTATCTTTAGTCATTTGAAATTATCTTATGTTATGTTAAGCGTTAGATGAAATGCATTAAGAAGGACTTGTGTTTTTGTTTCTCCTCATCTGAAGTGCCAAACACAAGACGAAAACTTTACTGAGGGCCGACAGCCATAGGAACCACCCCAGGAAGGTTTTAACAAAAACAAAACACAGCTGTTCAGAACTCGCAAACGGTGATGGTGAACGGCTTACCAGAACTCGCATAAACTCGCTGTCAGAACGCAGTATTAGACATTCATAGTCGTTGATATCGCTTTCATCTAACGTTGTCACATCATTATAAAGCAATTTTGTGTTGACAATTGAACATCAAATATTGAGAATGATATCATCAGGCTCCACATGTTGTTCCCGAAATAAACAAAACTTAAAACATATATTAAAGTAAAAGAACATTTTACTTTTCTAATTTTATTTCTTTTATTTTCTTTGTAGTTGTACTTTTCATGAATGTATTGTATATGAAATGTAAAATTATTAAAAACATAAAGAAAAGTAAACTGTCACTAAACAACAAGTTGATGATTTATAAGCAAGTTGTGGCCTCAGTTTGGCGATACGGCATTCAAATATGGGGGACTGCAGCACCATACATCATCAAAAAGTTGCAAGCAACTCAAAATAAAGCCCTACGACGCATAACTGGTGCACCATGGTACGTTAGAAACACCATACTACACCGTGACCTTAAGATGCCTACGGTGATTGAGGAAATAAATTTTTTTAGCAGCCGATACAATGATCATTTGCTAAAACACCCGAATCCTCTGACAAGATATCTTACACGCAACACAATCCGCCATCGGTTGAAAAGACTTCACCCCAATGTTCTCTTTAATAAAAGATCATAATTTATTTTAGATGTCATGTCTTTTCTAAGCTCATGTAAATTTCCTTTAGATGATATAAATGTATAAAAACCAACTCGGTTGCTTGGACATTAAATTAAAATAATACCAAAAAAAAAAAAAAACGAAATCAAAACAACAAAAGCAATGTTTTTCTAATGCGGCTCATACATTATACGATCAATTGTACAATTTTATTTTGCTTTCTGACTCTCACAATGTGAGCAGGAAAGGTCATGGCTCGATTGTATAAAAAATCAGAAAGTTATGATCTTTGGTTGCACATTTATCTTTATCATCGGTCTAATGCCTATTGCCGCTCACAATCTAAATTTTCGTATCAATCATTGTGCTTGCTTTTAGAGGGACAGACATATGCTCTCTCTCACTTGTGTTCCTACAACAAGTACAAAAACGACACACAATTCAAGAAAAACAGCACAAACGTTTTTGTGCGGTTTTGGGAAAACTGAAAAACAACATAACCTTTTAAAAAGCATAATTAACTTAAAAAATTTAAAAAAAAAGTGTGCAACTAGCTTCTTTAAAATTATTTTTTTGTTTTATAAAAAAAAAACCTATTAGAATAATCTTAGTACATTTCGCACCAGACCAAAAATTGATAAAAAACCAAAAAATTATCCATATCTCGACACCGGGTACAAATAGAGATTCAAACAATCTAAGTGACCTCATAAGTATAAAAAAAATAAATTGATCAAAATTTGTTCAGCTGTTCTCAATTGATGAGCGTAAATACTAATTTTGACATCCAGTTTTATATATATAGATAGATAAGTTGATAGATAGATTACAATTTCTGTATCATTTGTGTTGCAGACTATACGGGAAGCTGCTGAAGGTGGCTTATTAATTATAACCGACAAAGACTTCCCAGAGCCATATGAGCGCTGGAGTGTATTACAAGCTGTGTTCTTTTCGTCAACTGTCTTAACAACAATAGGTAATATACACCTTAACAGTATATACTGCAGGCACTTTAAACATACATTTCGCTCACTTACTAAAAGACTGTCATAACTCAAAAAACATGATATCAGATGTAATAATGCATTTAGTGCAGGCGCCAAAGGGAGTTGAGTACGCAAAATATGAGGAATGCATTCTGTACATAGTATTGAATTCAGAAAAGCTTGCAGATTAAGATTCTGGCCGTTGCCAGGAGGTTTGTTGGTCCATTTTTTTATACCTCATTATAATTATATTAAGTATACGTACTGAACAATGCTTTGGAACCATTTTAATAACCATTTCAATATTCAATTGTTTCTTATGATTAAAGATACTTATAGTTAATAGTTAGCTAGTCAAATGAAAAAAAAAATAGAAAGAAGGCTATCATTGGCTATGCTAAAGATGAAATACTCTTCACGCTCCTCCGGGCTGCATCCAACCTTCCTTTATTAGCATCACATCAGTTTGAGTGGCAATTTTATTGTACATTTATTCTTTAAAAGTTTGCCATTTAATTTGGGTTTGTATGGGAGGTACCCCTCCTGGTAACCCTAGTGAAGAGTATAAAAAGTTAGGAATAAAAGCAAGAATTGTCGATAAAAAATTTGTTTAATACAAAAAAGCCAATTTTAACATAAGCCATCCAAATAATCAATATATTTTAATTTCACAGTTATTATTAATACATTTGCACACTAAAATGCCATTAAGTTGTAATTTTTGGCCAGAACAAATCTTTGCTTGACAATTTGATGTACCTTTACAGGGTTGAATCAACAATCCTGCCAATGGTCGCTACGTCAGTTGCGCGTGGGTACAATTTACCATTTTTTATGCTCTTTACGGGAGTGAATAGTATTATAAGTTTGTCATGAAATTTGTAACACACAGAAGGAGACATCGCAGACCACATAAAAAATATATATTTGTGATCAGCTCGATGAGACGAGTTGATTTAGCTATGTCCGTCTGTCTGTCTGTATGTATGCAAACTAGTCCCTCAGTTTTTCAGCTAGAGAGCTGAAATATTGCACATAGGTTTCTTAGGTTTCTTTTTACCATACGCAGCACATTTGTCGGAATCAGCCGAATCGGACCACTAGGGGGGATACCTCCCATACAAACCACCCTTTAAATTAGCCAATGATAGCCTTCTTTCTGATTTTCTCATATGTTTAATCTGTGGCTTATTAGGCTATGAGCAAAAAGCTGGTAAATGGTACCCACGCGCAACTGACGAAGCGACCATTGCCAGAATTGTTGATTCAACCCTATAAAGGTACATCAAATTGTAAAGCAAAGGCTTGTTCTGGAAAAAAAATTACAACTAAATGGCATTTTGTTGTGCAAATTTAATAACAATAACTGTCAAAATAAAATAGATTGATTATTTGCATTTATTTGGATGGCTTATGTTAAAATATTAAAAAAAATTTTTATCGACGATTCCTGTTCTTATTTCTAACTTTTTTTATTTTTTATTTGACTAAGTATCTTAAAAGTATCTTAAAGAATCTTTAATCATAAGAAACAATAGGATATTGTCACTAAAACAATCATTAAAATGGTTGCAAAGCATTTGTTCAGTACGTATACTTAATACTATTATAATGGGGTATACAAAAAAATGGACCAACAAACCTCCTGGTAACATCTATAATCTTAATCTGCAAGCTTTTCTGAATTCAAAACTATTTACAGAATGCGTTCCTCATATTTTGCACACTCAAGTCCACCAAGCTTCCGGTCTAATTATTGTTATTGTTATTATTATTATTATTCGTTACATGAATTACATTTACATTCGTTAAAATTTCATTTAAACACCTTACATACTCTCCGCGTGAGAAGAGAATATTTCTTCTATAATTATTGAATTAAAATTGGCCAATTTATATGTAAATTGAAAACTTTAAATGCGATTTTCTCGAAGTTCTGTTTTTTTGAGGTATGACAGTCTTTTATTAAGTGAGCGATGTGTAAATAGTTTTGTTGTTTATTATCAATTAATGCTTTATGTATTTTATTATCTGGTCTATCGCCCTCAGGTTATGGCAACATTGTACCTGTAACAAATTGTGGACGGGCATTTTGCATATGCTTTGCATTAATTGGTATACCTTTTACGCTGACTGTCATAGCCGATTGGGGACGCCTTTTTGCTACAGCAGTGTCTGTGTTCGGTAAATATATGCCAAGTAAGTACAAAAGCACTTTGCTAATAAAATGTGTTTTGTTTAGAGGTTCACAACTTTGACAACCGATTTAACAACTGATTTTTGTTTAGTTTGGTTTGGCATTGGATAGACTTGCACCAGAGCAACACTTGCAAATTGTTGAAATTTTTTATCAAAATAATGGTTCTTTTCGTCAAACTTATCGTGCACTTCGTGCATTTTATGGTGATCATAATCGTCCATCAGAGCGACGTATTCGAATAACTATGGATCGTTTTCGCACCACTTTTACTCTTAATGATAATGTGCATCCCGTAAGATGCCGAACAGTGCTTACTGAACAAGCTGTAGCCGCTGTTCAGCAAAGCATTGAAGAAGAGCCAAATCAATCAATTCGTCGCCGTTCTAAGCAAATGGGGTTGTGTCCATCCACTTTATGGAAGATTTTATGAAAGGATTTTTGGATTAAAAGCTTTTAAGATTCAACTTGTGCTGGAATTCAAGCTTTGGCCAATGAACTGAAGCATAAATTGATATTGATCTTGATTTTCCATACAAAACTTTGTAGAAAATTAATGTTTTTTGGGCTTTATGACAGGCGGAGTCAATGGTCCATATGTCTTCAAAAACGATGATGGCCAGTTTTTTCGTACCTCAATTAGCTGGCATTAATCTTACTAAGATGTGGTTCCAACAGGACGGAGCCACATGCCACACAGCACACTCTACAATTGGTTTACTCAAAGAAACTTTTAATGATCAAATAATTTCACGTAATGATCCTATTAAGTGGCCACCAAGATCAATTGATATAACGCCATTGGATTGTTTTCTTTGGAGTCATGCAAAGTCACTTGCCTACGCCGATAAACCAGAGACGAACACATAGAAATCAACTTTCGAAGAGTTATTGTCGGAATACGTTCGCAAATGCTGCGAAAAATGTCTGAAAATTGGACTTTCAGATTGCGCCTTGTATGCGCCAGCCGTAGAGGCCACATGCCCAAAGTCATATTTAAACATTAATGTCGTAAATCCAACAAAGCCAGTTTAATTGATATTATAAATATTTTTCTTTCTTTTATTTTAATTTAAAGTTGTGTTACTCTAAAAAAACACCCTTTACTATTAAAACATAAAACATATATGTATAATAAAATAAAGAATTTGTAAATAAATTTTCAACTTAGAATCGCCAACATTTACCAAATTCATTGGTAAAACTTGGTTCTATGCTTTGGCATCAGTTGGTTTTCTTGCTATTTACCTATCCATTGGTGCTGGCTTGCTGCTACTTTGGGAGGATGATTGGTCGTTCTTTGATGGTTTCTATTTTTGTTTTATAACAATGACAACAATTGGCTTTGGTGATTTGGTACCAAGTAAGATATTCCTTTGTGAAGTTTTTGCTTTTGTTACTCTTTTGGAATATTTTTCATTAATGCTTCATAGAAAAACCAAATTATATGCTTCTGTGTACCTTATATATACTCATTGGTTTGGCTTTGACATCAACAATTATTGAACTTGTCCGTCGTCAATATGCAACGAGTTGGGCAAAGTTGCAAGTAAGTTCAACATCCATTTGTTCTTTGACTAAACTTTTTGGAAACTTTTTACCCATTGACATTATTTTATTTTATATAATAGGAGTTATCTGGACCGATGGCTGAAACATTGCGTCGTATTGGCGAGACAGCTGGTACTGGTTTGGATTATAGTACGCTTCAAAAAGTACTGATGGTACGTAATTTTGTGTGTGGTTCTTTGAATGTATTTTTATCTCTTTAATTAAAAGATATCTCTTTACTTTAAAGTTAAAAGTAAATTAAATGAATTAAAATTACCATTGTGTGTTTACTATATTTTTCTTGGGGGACCTTTTTGGCAAATGATAAATATTATATAATAGCTACCTTAAATAGTGATTGAAAGAAATAAAAAATATTTGTTCGTTTTAGGTATCAATTCCCAAATGGAATACATCAAAGAAAAATGGAAATGAAATGGACATCGCTGCGTTGGAAGCCATTACAAATGCGATTTTACGTGAAGTAAAAGATGCACAAAACATTAAACGAAATGTCTTAAAAATTGTTATTTATGAATCCTCAGTATAAATCTTTATATTTAAGTCTATCTCTATCTGTATCTATCTATCTATAAATAATCCTAAACGTCTTTTTTCTGATCACTCTTATATCAGAAACGTCTAAACCGTCTAAATATTGTTAAAATTTTAATAAATAACCAGCTATTACAAACATATTTCGAATACCACGCTTAAGAAGTTGCGGCCACAACTAATTCATAACTAAAATTAGAAAGCAAAAACTTTCGAAATCTACTAATCTGTTATAAGTATGATATGTATCATTTTATATGTCTTTTAATGATCGGATAAAAAAATTCATTCCACAAAAAGAAAAGAAAATTCTACATAATTTCACTTCTAAATCTCAGAAGCTGTGAGAGTTGTTATTATCTACTTGGACCGATATCCCAACAGATTTTTCATGCAATTCTGCTAATGCTATAAGGTTTAAGTAAACATTTGAAAAAAGCTAAGAAACAGGAGACGGTCAAATATTAACAACAAAAGAATAATAATCATTAATAATTTAAGAAATACAAAGACCAATGATTGAAATGTAATGCTATTTCATAGTTTTTGGAACGAAGTTCTTACTGAATTTTTTTTTTCATTTTTTTAAAGTAAGTAGAAATTTATAACTGACAACAATAGATTATAAATAGAATAAAAGAAACAGTATCAAAAAGAGAAATAAATAAGAAGATAGTAAGATAGGGGTGTACCAGGATCTTACGGGAATGTCGATTAGCAAAGCTTCGTAAGGCTGGTACTGCAATCATTAGCCGACATCTTGGTTTTGGCGGGATCTCTCTATGCTGCGAAGCTTCTTCATGACATCAGCCGCAAACTTCGAAAAAGCATTCCATTTGCATTGGTTCTCCAGCATGTGACTTACTAGGTTCTCAACCGATGGCTGATCACCTACAGTGTCACTGAGCTCCTGCTGCTCGCTGTCAAATCTTCTGCACCTGGATATAATATGCTCAGGGTCTTCCACGCACTGATTGTCGCAATGTGTGCATCAAGAACCGTTCCGTGATGGAACTTTCACAGGTACTTCCGGAAGCATCTGTGACCGCTCAGAAGCTGAGTGAGTTAAAAGTTTACTTCGCTATGCTTCCTTCCAATCCATTCGGCTAAGCTGGGTATCAGGCTATGTTATTTGTGACCGCAATGCTCTTACCTCCTCTGGAGGCAGCGATCTCCAAGTATAAGCTTCCGCTGCCTCGATGGCGGCTAGGTCTGTTGGTACGAGTCCAGCAAGAGTATCTTCCGATACAGTTCGGATAGCACTGATGACTCTGAGCGCTCCCAGTCTGTAGACGCTCTCAAGGTATCTCCTGTATGAGACGCTATCCATTGCCTTAACCCAAACCGCTGCCCCTTAGAGCATCATGGGTTTGGTTGCATTCAATAGAAGCAGCCTGTGACCTTGTTTAGATCTACGCGTGTTCAGCAGTATCCTCGTAAGGGCCTTGCATGACCTTACCGCCATGCCACTGGCACACGTTAAGTGCTCTTTGAAGCTGAGCCTATGATTCACCAATGAACTTTTTGTTGTGATTGTCCCGTTGCCGACTGTGACCGTAGCGCTCTCCACGATTTTTCGACTGCTGCCTCCATTATTCTATCCTAGTTTGCTGAGCTGAAGGCGTTATTTATATCAAGCGTGACCACAAGGCAGTATTTTTTTGCGCCGCATAGCCCAACGTCTGCCATGGATTGCTTCCTGCGCAATCTTTTTCACTTCTCATACCGCGTCGATGGTTGAACTTCCCTCCTAGCTGTATTTTACCCTCGAGTCTGCTTGCCTGGAGGTTTCCCTGGTTTGATGATATGCACCATTATCTGGTTCTCGCCGTCGCTAATGCTCTTACTCCCTTGTCGCTGCTGCGGGAAGAAAGTTGGCATGATGTGAGTCCATCTCCAATAGAACATCTTCCTTCAGCGTCTTTTGAATTCGGTTGACATTGTTACTAATCTCTTTAAGAACCTCATTGTGGGTCATAATCCGCACGATGGCACTGTTCAATTTTCTATCCTTTGCCTCGATAATCAAACGTCCTTGCCTTTTTGGTGGTGTTTTCCTCTGCTTATCTTTTGAGTCCCTTGCCGTCTTAAGTGACTGCCCATCTGGCTGTGTCCCTGCATGAGACGCTTCTTTCTAGGTGGCACACAGCTTCATCATTTTCATTTTCACACATCGCCTGGTTGAAAATATCCGATCTGAACGAAAAAATAAATCAACTTGTTTTACTTCGGTCTGAATTGCTTGTATATCCATATGTTTGGTTGTAATGCATATATATTCTGCAGAGTAACGAAAAAGTGGCTACTCAAATAATGGAAGTTTCGTGTACTAGGCCCCTCTTCAAACGATCAGCTGTTCGTCTCACTCACTCTTTTAGAAAGAAAGATTTAACTTATTGCAAAAGCAAAACTTAATCCACTAAGAAAACGCAGAATACAGAACAATCACAATATCCAACCTCAGGTATCACCAACAAGACGTCAAATGCACTTGGCTATATCAGGTACGTAGCACAAGTATCTTTTGACTTTGAAATCAACAATACTCAATGTATAATTTTTTTTTACCAACATCGCGCAAAACACATCTGTTGCACAAAAACACATAATCGTCAAAGTCAAATGTGTGGATTATTTCTACGAACAAAAGATAAAATCGTTTTCTCGTTTGTTGTGTGTGTGAAAAGAGCGTGCGCATCACATGTATGTAACTTTATAGTTTTTTTAAGTAAAAACTTCTTTAGGCGCGTTGAGCGATATTTGGTAGAGGGTAAAACTATGAATTCGCGTAACCGACATGCTATCCCGTTATTTCGTTTTGTGCTCATTTCTTCGCCTTGTTTTGTATTTGTTTGCTTTTGCTAACACAGCCAGCCCGCACTTTAACGTCGTCGCTACGCTGTTTCCTTTGTTTGCATTGCTTGTTGTGTTTGGTTTGCTCTCATCAGGGCTGTCCAACCATTTTGGTTCCGTGGGCCGCTTTAGAAAAATCTGCAGTGAGTTGGAAATGTGAAAAGCAAAAGGTTGCACAGCAGCGGGCCAAAATAATATCTGTTTCTTCTGTTGCCACTTTGGGCTTTGTCACATGCGGACCGCGGGTTGGACACCCCTGGTTTATGTAGAGGCGGAAATTTTTTTGTGAAATGTAGTCGTAGAGAGTAAATGTGTTTTATGAGAGGAATTTTTGTGCAATTGTTTTTGTGAAATATAGTCGGGGAGATCAAATTTCTATTTAAACGAACAAATGAGTACAAAATAACATTTGAATCAGTGCATTTTTTTAATCGGAAGGAAAGCATCGAAAGCCTGCCCGGTCTACAACCAGAGAGCATGACTTTAAACTCGCTAAAAACTCCCGACCCATATCCTATCGTCCCCCTGGAACTGTCATTAGAAATCACGTCGGGATGAGCTTTTAGAGTTAGTATAATGTTTATGTGCCCTTGAAGCAGAGGTGCTCAGGCACTGTACTCATCATGCTCATTTGTTTTTGTAAAACTCTTAGGCATAGCATGAGCATTCTGTGTACGTACATTGCACGCAACTATAGTCTGCCCACACGTATTAAAAATTCACACACACAAAGGAAACATTTTTTTCAATTTCGCTTCTTCTATGCATTTTGTCTGATACACATTCGCGATAACGTAGAGTTTGTTGTTGTTTGCCGTACGATTTAATAAGAAAATAAATTTGCAGCTGCTTATTGAGAATCACTTAGAGAAATCGTAGTTTGTTTTAAGTTGCAAATCTAATTTTAATTATAATGAAAGTGCTTTTTCGAATTTAAAATTAAAAAAAATAAACTTAGATCTAGAATAAGCATCGAACATTTGGAAGCTTTATTAAAATTGTTTACAACTATCGTTCACATAAATTTGGACAATTTATTGAAAGGCTCGTGGAAGAATTAAAAGAAATTTGTATATTCAATTTTTTTTTTTTGGTGTATATAAAAATGTTTTCCTTTCTATGTATTGTAGTTTTCTTGTACAAGAATTGGTATTTGATCTTCCATAGGCAATGTTTGGGCACCTCTGGATTGAAGAATATAAAGATGTTTGTTGTCTCTATCCCTCCCAATCATAACGTATTTGTTCTCACGAGACCATGTGTATGTGCCATCTATATTCATTTATAATATGAAACATTGGATTAGTAGATAGCGCATGACTGCTAGTATGAAATGTAGATGGCGTATGGCCATGGTGTACTCAACAAATATATCAAGAGCTTTACGATTTAGTAATTGTTGGAACTAATTACTCACTTGTCACTTGTTTAGTTTATATATATGTATCTTTTCTATTACTTTAAATAAATAAATACTTTGTGAAACATAAAAAACCAACAGGCAACTCTTGCACTGCGCTAAAGGTTTTTATTTAAAGTAGTGGAATTGGATCGCGGTTTACATTGAAAATTGCTGTGTGTGTATATGTACGCTTGTGTAGCGTCATACAAACAAAAATAAGACTCGTCGCTGTTTGAGAACGGCAAAACGCTTGTGTAGCGTCAACAAAATAGACTTGTTGTTGTTGCATTATTGTGTGTGGCGCCAGACGTCATCGACACAAAAATAAAAGAAATGAGTTCAACGAATATATGGATAGAGTCTTTGAGCTAAGATAATTTCGATACATCGAAGGTACAAATGGAAGCCATCTTAGTGAAAAATGACGTGTGGAAATACGTAAATGGTTCTTACGAAAAACCAGGAGAGAATGCTGCAAAATGGATCACTGAAGATGTAAAAGCTGATCTAATTTTAGCCATGTCAACGTCTAAGGAATACGAATCATTCCGTGTTGCAATAGAAACGCGCAAAGTATTACCAACACCAGGAGAATTGAAAATAAAGATGCTAGATGATTTCGAAACAAAATACAGATACAAAGAAGACAAATCAACAGAAGCGTTTATCGCAAAAAACAAAAGGGAAACGACAAAAGGTAAGCCTAAATTTCGTTTCAAGTGCTATTCATGTGGCAAAGTAGGCCATCAAGCAGCGGAATGTAGATCGAAGAAACTTCAGGAGGAGTAACTCGAAGATTGCAAAAGAAAGTGGCCAAAACAAAAGCAAGTATGCGCAAACAACAAACTTTATTAACAATGAATTAAAAGGGTGGTGTTTTGACTCTGGACCGTCTTCTCTTATGTGCTCACAAAAAGAAAGATTTGAGTCGGTAAATACATCAGATTTTGTACATCTAAGTTTAACCAACGGAGAATCTGCGCGAATAGAAGGAAGAGGTGTAGTGAAATTGACATCAAGTGAAGGTTTTTCGCCCAACCTGAAGAATGCACTGTATGTACACGATTTAAGAGAAAACCTTCGGTCCGTTGCTAAGATATGTGACCACGGGTACAATATCTTGTTTAAAAGGGACACGGCCGAAATAAGAGAAGCAAATGGTAAAACCATGTTTAAAGCACAACGTAAAAAATACCTTTATTATGTCAAAGAACCAAATGAAAGCAGTCACGTAGCGGTCAGTGAACAGAATTGCACTAAAGAATGACATGAACGCTTCGGATACCTAAATAAGAAGGATCTGAAGAACATGATCAGAAACGGAAAAGCGTACGGCGTGAATTGTAACATCAAAGAAAATTTACCAATTTGTGAAGTATGTATCAAGGGGAAGCATACTCAGAAGCCTTTCCCGACTTCCACCTCAAAATCAAAAGAAGTATTAGAACTAATACATAGCGATGTATGTGGGCCAATGCGTGTAAGCAGTTAGGGAAGCAATCGATATTTTGTGACATTTATTGATGACTACTTGAAATGGTGTGAACTATATGCGATCAAAAGCAAAAGTGAAGTTTTTCAAAAGTTCAAAGAATTTAAATGTTATGCAGAGCGCAAAACTGGCAACAAGGTAAAGACGCTGAGATCAAATAATGGCACAGAATTTACAAATAAAGAATTCGAGAAATATTTTGCATCTGAAGGCATAAAACATGAATATTCAGTAGAATATACTCCTCAACAAAATGGCATTGCTGAACGCAAGAACCGTACTTTAGTAGAAATGGCTCGTTGCATGATGTTCAAAGCGAAACTACCACCAAGTTACTGGGGCGAAGCAATAAACACTGCAAACTACATTCGAAACCGATGCCCATGGAAAAGCCTGTGTGTCGAAACACCGTTTATAATTTGGTTTAAACGAATTTCAAGTGTTTAACACTTGCGCACTTTTGGGTAAATAGTTTCTGCACTCGACAACCGTAATAAAAGTAAGTTCAGTCCTAAATCAAGACGTTGTGTATTTATAGGATATTGTACTGATGCCACAGCTTACCGATTATACGACACAGTGGCAAGAACCGTTCTTAAGAGTCGAGATGTTATCTTTACCAATACGTTTGGTAATGAAGATGATTTGAAGAGTTCTCAGAACAGCAGGAAGATAATGAAACTATAGTCGTACCCATATACGACCATCAGCAGCAAGAAGACAGCCAGGATGAATCCGTCCACAAAAGTCAAACGTGGACCTGGTAGGCCGAAAAAGGTAAAAACAGGAAGGCCAGGGCGACCTAAGTTAAGTTACAATATGGTAAATGCGGTTCAAAACAACTCAAATGAAAATGAAACTGAATCTGAAGACGAAGAAATTTTTGAAATCGCGTCAATGGCAACTGAAGCTGAACCAGTAAGTGTAAGCACAGCATTTTCAGGTCCAAATGCAACTGCATGGAAAAAGGCTATGATAAAGGAATATGATGCATTGATAAAAAATTATACTTGGGAGATTGTTAAACGACCTGACAAAAAGAACATTATTGAAACAAAATGGGTATTTTGAACAAAATACAAGCAGAGTGGCGAAGTGGAGTGTCGTAAAGCTTGTTTAGTGGCAAAAGGATTCACTCAAAGAAAGGGAATCGTATACCACGAAACTTTTTCACCGGTATCTCGAATGGGCTTAATGCGTACTTTAATAGCGCTTGCTGTCGAACTTGACTTAGATGTTCATCAACTAGATTTTATCATCGAATATTTGAATGGTGACATAAAAGAACAAATTTACATTGAACCTCCACCTGAATTTTACAGAATCCTTAGCGAAAAGGAGAGACAACGGTACAGCCAAGAGTCTGCAGGTTAAAGAAAGCACTATACGGTTTAAAGCAAAGTGGACGTCAATAGTATAAGAAACTCGATAGTAAATGAATTTGAAGCCACTTGCAGCTGATCCATGTGTATATTTTAAAAAGCAAGAAAGAAATATTCTCATTATTTCATTATACGTAGATGACCTCATACTTGCCTCTAATAATGAAAAGGAGCTACATCATTTGAAATCCGAGCTTTCAAAAGCTTTTGAGATGAAAGACTTAGGTGAAATTTCATACTGCCTGGGAATAGAGTTTCAGAAGGACAAAATAAAGAAGCGGTTTTCAATGACTCAAATCAATTACATTGATGACATATTAAAACAGTTAAACATGGAAAATTGTAATCCTTTAAGTACTCCGATTAATATAAGTCAAAAACTCCGAAATGAGTCCGAAAACAGAGGAAGAAACTGAAGAGACTAGGTACATACCATACCAAAGCTTGGTCGGTACATTGATGTGGCTAGCAGTATCAACTCATTCCGATATTGCTCATGCAGTAAGTCTGTTGAGCCAATACAACACAAACTACGGCAAGCAGCATTAGGAAGCTGCAAAGCGAGTACTACGATATCTCAAAGGTACCAAAAATGTTGGCTTGATTTACACCGTAAGCGGTGAAGATCTGGTTGGATACGCTGATGCGGATTGGGGTGCGAACCTTGATGATGGTAGATCCTTCACTGGATATGCATTCATATTACCAAATGCGGCTATAACGTAGGAGTATCGAAAGCAACGGACTGTTGCAATGTCTAGCACAGAAGCGGAATACATGGCCCTGTCTGAATGCGTAAAAGAAGCAGTCCACCTGAGAAGCTTCATTCAAGAAATCTTGGACCAATCCAGCACAACAATAATTTACAACGATAACCAAGGGGCTGGACAGTTAACCAGAAATTCGGTATTTCATCGACGAACAAAGCATGTCGACACCATTTCATACGTGATCTCGTCGAGAAGAAGAAGCTGCAGATTGAATACGTACCAACTGGCGAGATGAAGGCTGATGTACTTACAAAAAGTTTAGCAAGACCCAAGCACAAGTCCTGTGAAAACTCACTGGGTGTCAAGTTAATCAACTACCGAGATATCATCTGGAGGGGAAGTGTTGGAACTTTCTAAACATGTAGCAGCTCGCTTTGCGTCATTTTGGCTATCTGGCAACGCGGTTCGAGGTCCCTTCGGGTTCCCTTTTTCTATTATATTATATGTATCTTTTCTCTTACTTTAAATAAATAAATACTTTGTGAAACATAAACATTCAACAGTAATTCTAGGATCTTGAAATTTACATGTCTAAATTCCCGCTTGATAAGTCAAAAAAAAAAAAAAGAAACAACACAATCAGAAATCAGAAAAATAAACAAAATAATTACAACGTGTTCATTCTCTTTGCTTATTTTTTTGTCACCAGAATTAAAGGTGTATGCAAAATTTTAATTCAATTGAATGCCAAGAAGCGGTTCTAATTTTGTTTGTTTTGATTTTGCAAACAAACTAACACCCTACGGAAGTTAAATAAAAACTTGAATTACTGTAGAAAGAGAAACTACGTTCCGCCCGAGTGTCTCACGACACATCTGTGCCTTCTTTTTTTTTTTTGCTCTTACTTCTGCTCTTTTGCTTTGCTTCTTTATTTTGCTATTCCGAATATGAATAATATTTCGTGGGACAACGCCGACATTAGGTCTAAAATAATAAACCGCTAAAAGGACCAGCCACAGAATGAGAGCAAAGACAAGAACAATGTAAAGGAAAACAGCAATAGCAACCAAGAACCATCCCACGCATCAAACATAAAATTATTCATTGATTATTATACTTTTCACGGAAGTGAATAGTATTATAAGTTTGTCATGAAATTTGTAACACACAGAAGGAGACATCGCAGACCACATAAAGTATGCACATTTATCAGAATCAGCCGAATCGGACCACCAGGAGAGGTACCTCCAAGCCCCAGTTATATTAATGTTCTTATTAGAAAAAGTTTTTCGATTTTTAACATATCGAACTAAAATTTGGACACTATTGGTTTCTGATCAATATCCATCAACCATGTAAATTTCATGATCCTAGGGTTACCAGAACCCTCCCATACAAACCCAAATTTAATGACAAACTTATAAAGAAAAAAAGATAGCCTTCTTCCTGGCTTTTTATCTCTTCTTGTCAGCTCGACGAGACGAATATGTGAAGAAATATTCCTTTTTTGTATTCGGAAACAAAAAGACAAATCCAACTTTGTTCACTTAATACAGTAATTTTTTCTGGCAACGATGTATATATGGCAACGTATTCATGGCTTTGTAGTGGTCAGATAATTTCCATACAGGTTTGGCGCTCCGTAGTGATTTATTGTACCTGCTTTTCTATTTTGCAATTGGAGGTTAAGATGCTAGGACCACTAGTAAGGTGAGGAAATCTGGTAGGTCTTATGCGGGCCTCTGCAGCTGCTCTGTATAGTTTCCTCTTTCAGAGGTAATTTCCATTTTGAGGCTTTTGAGTCTTCTTTTGAAGACGTCGATGTTGCTCTCATGACTAATAAGTCTTTCGACCGAAGAATACATCACTGCAGCCTATAAGGGTTAGAAGATCAGAATTTAGCATGGTTTGGATATCTCGTGGATGCTCCGTTGGTAAGTACGTTAGCTCTGAAAGAGAGAATGTAGTCAATTTCCTCTTGAATTGCATCTTCCAGCACCCAGAGTCCGTGTTTTGCATTCTAATCTCCACCCATAAAGAATTAACTGCCGAAATCACACATTAGAGTAGCGAAATCGTTCTCAGCCTAGCTATATGAAGGCGGGCAGTATATTACACCGAAGTCTATTTCTCCAAATGAAGTTAGAACTGTTGCTGAGGCCACTTGGACTTAGCTGGTGCGAGCAGGCACGGTTGTAAAATGTCTTATTTTGCAATCCTCGCCATTGGGTGGTTAGCGATGAAGGAGCAATATCCATGAAGCTTGGGCGCACTGCCCTCTTTCAGCCGGGTCTTACTGAGTCATACTATGTACATATTGTTACTTTGCACAAACCATTCTACCTCGTGCAAATTGTTGTAGACGCCGTCGGAGTTCCAAATAAGAATGCGGAGGGTATTCATCTTGAGGCTTGCGCCGTAAGTAAGGCCAAAAATTTAACCCTGCATATTCAACATTTGAGCCTGCATTTCAGCAAATTTCTCGAAACACCTATTTAGTGAGGTAATAGATGATATACGACTGTCCAGTTTGGCCTCAACAACGGTTTCATTCGGTTGCCGTTGTGCGGATTAGGCATTCCTCTGATGGTGATTTTGTGTCTACTGCATTTGATGGTTATGGCTCTATGTTCGAATTTGATGATGTTGCTTGGGAAGCAGGACCTTATGTCTCTAAGCTACTTCTGCATATGAAGGCCCTACAATCGTCTTGTTGGGTATTGGGACGTTTTGTTGTGTTGTAGGTAACTGATCATTTAACGAAGGCCGTACCTGAGAATTAGCCCGATTCTCTTTGGGTGCGCTGAACATATTCTTGGTAAAATGAACACCCTTTATAGTTAGCTGACTGATTACCTGCACAATGAACACATGTGGCAGGAGCATCCGGTAGTAGCCTATCACATGCTTCAGTTTTGTGGAAGCGGGGGTGCAACTGCAAGGTAATGTTGTTGATTGGCTTTAACCTGGCGAAGTCCAGCACTATCCTTGTGGGTACACCCCAAGTAGCTCGCAGCCTCCACGTGGCGCTTCTGGACGATGACCAATCTGACATCCGTCAGTTGGTTAGCTGATGCGAGAAGGCGAAAAAATCCAGGCGCGACGGTTCCCAGAATGGGCGGCTTCCTGTTCAGCGTCTGTTCCCATGTCAGGGCATGTATTAGACCTGGCTGAAGGTAAACGGCTATGGGTAGGATCCCAGACAGAAAAACAAAAATGGAAGTACCAAAAAGTCCGACTATTACGGTGCAAGGTGTCGGAAGCCTAGTATCGGCGGCTATGGTGGGTGAGAAAGCGGGCCCCCAGTTGTCGAGATCCTATGACCGCAGTGATGCAGGAGTGGCCAACTTGGCTCCTGTATCATCGAATGTTACAAGTTCAGACTTTTTAGCTGTCTCGGACCCTTTTAGGAAGAGCACGAAGACGCCGCGCTCCCCAATGGAGACAGAGCAGGCAACGGGTCGAACGGCGGTACCGCCAACAGTGGAAGAAGAGAGTAGCGATGTAGACGTGCTGGAAGCAGACGGTCCCAGCACTCCATTTCTACTTAGCCCCCAATCCAACCGGCGAAACATAACCGAGGGTGGAGCTGACTCCTTCAAAAAGCTCGGTTGGAAAATTGAAGAGTTGGTCGCAATGTTAGAAAATGGCAAAAGAAGATCTGTCCACCAGCCAATGAGAGATACAATCGATAGTATTAGTCGACTGTATCTCTTGGCAGTACAGAAGATAGCAGATTATGGCGAAACTGCTCCAGGGGAAAAAACAAGAGAGAGTTTTGCGCAGACAACACCCAGCTTATGCGGAGCCAGCACTCATACGTCGCCGCTGGCTTCGGGCGAACCATCCCAAAAGCGCCATCCTGGCAAAACGGGGCTCCCACCAGGTCCGCGTGTAAAGGATAAACCACCGAAGGTGCAACCCAATCGACAAACGGGAGGAGATAACATCGGCGTGGGGAAAAAGCAACCCACTTCAAAAGGAGGGCAAAGCGCACCTAAGGCACCGCAGCTTGACCAATGGCAAACGGTTGGAAAACCAAAGAAGAAAAGTGTGCAGATTGCTGGTATCAGGAAGCATATATAACCAGATGCTTTGGTTATCCATCGACATGAGGAGGGATCTAATGCTGATATCCTGAAAAGGATGAAAGCCGACCCGAATTGTGGTGGCCTTACAGAGTCGGTGCATAGGATTCGCAGAACGCAAAATGGTGACCTTCTGCTACAGCTAAAGACGAAAGGCGCGGAAACAGAAGAGCTAAGGGTTATGGTCAGTGGCACCCTAGGGCAAGATGCGTCGGTCAGATCTTTGAGCCAAAAAACGACGATAGAGGTCAGGGACATCGACGAAATCACCACCAAGGACGAAATACGTGATTGTATATTGGAGCGGTTTAGACAAGCTGATGTTCAGAGTTTGGACGTCACTAGTCTAAGACGGTCGTATGCTGGCACCCAAACTGCAACGATCTCTTTGCAGACAAAGGCGGCGAATATACTCCTCAAGGCTGGTAAGGTGAAGATTGGCTGGGTTACCTGCCGTATGAGATCAAACGTGCCATTGAAGAAGTGTTTCAAATGCTTAGAGTACGGACATATATCTCGATCATGTAAGAATGAGGATAGGTCAAGGTGCTGCATAAGGTGTGGCGTGGAGGGACACATAGCAAAAAATTGCAGTAGTAGCCCGAGATGCATGTTGTGTGCGAAGAAAGATCCGGCGATGGCAAATCACGTGGCGGGATGCAAAACCTGCCCGGTATTTAAAGAGGCATTGAAAACCAGGAAGGTATGAAGGTAATTCAAATCAACCTGAATCACTGTCAAGCAGCGCAGGACCTTCTGCAAAGAACCATAGCGGAAGAGAAGGCAGACGTAGTTCTGGTAAGCGAGCCTTACACGAAGCGCAATGAGTCAGTTTGGTTTGAAGATACCGAAGGTGTTGCTGCAATATGGGCGTGTGGTTCATACGCATTCGAGGACGATGGTACCCGTGCTGCTAACTTTGTTCGCACGAAAATCGGGGGCATTCACTTCTTCAGCTGTTATGCACGCCCAAGCATGACAGCTTTAGACTTCGAACACTTTCTCCACGAACTAGTGACGGAAGCCCGAGGTAGATCTCCAGTGATAATCGCAGGAGACTTCAATGCCTGGTCTACGGAGTGGGGAAGCAGATCTACCAACGCAACGGGCCAAACGCTTCTGGAATATGTGGCAAGCCTTGACATAGTTCTGCTCAACAAAGGTTCTACGGCCACGTATAGGAAAGCGGGCAGAGAGTCAGTCATAGACATTACCTTCGCAACTAGCAGCGTAGAAACAAACACGAAGTGGGTGGTGAGTGAAGGATACACCCATAGCGATCATCAGGCCATTCTGATCGACATAAGGCGAGGTTCTAGAGTTGTGCAGCAACCTATAACTGGGCCTAGGTGGAAAGACTCATTGTGTGACAAGGAAATGTTCCTGGAAGTATTCCGAACACAAGAACTCGGCGTGGGCTCTTCCGATCAATTGGCGGACAGATTGTCAAACATGCTGTCCATGGCCTGCGACGCCGCTATGCCTAGGAGAATCCAGGTCAGACGCAGACCAGCATGCCACTGGTGGAATGGCGAACTAGGTGAGCTACGATCGGCTTGTCTTCGCGCACGACGACTCATGCAGCGTTCGAAAAGCTGTGAAAATTTCCAACAGCGGCTAGACGAGTTCAGAACGGCCAGACTCGCCTTCCAAAAGGCAGTCAAGTCCAGCAAGCGGTCATGCCTTAAACAACTTCTCGAGGAATCTGACATAAATCCTTGGGGCACGGCGTACAGGATGGTGATGTCGAGAGTGAAAGGTTGTAGAGTACCACAACCCACTTGTCCAGCAATGCTCGAGAACATTGTCAGAACACTGTTCCCGACAGCGACCTCAATACTTGATGAAAGGTCTGAGCAACGATTTCTGGATGGTGTCCCCAGTGTTAGTCCCGAGGAACTGTCCCGAGCTTGCGATAAAATTAAGGATAGGAAGACTCCGGGTCCTGATGGAGTGCCGAATAAAGTCCTGAAAGCAGCTATTTCGAGTGCTCCAAGTGTATTTATGCAGGTTTTCAACCAATGCCTGCACGACGGAGCATTCCCCAGAAGATGGCGGCATCAGAAACTAGTCCTCATACCAAAGGCTGGTAAGCCACCCAACGAGGCGTCGTCGTATAGGCCGATTTGTTTGTTGGATACTGTGGGCAAAGTCTTGGAAAAGATTGTCTGCAACAGACTTGAACGAATCGTGAACGAGAGTGGCACTCTCTCTGAAAACCAGTTTGGCTTTCGAAAGGGTCGCTCGACAGTTGACGCGATAAATAAAGTGGTTGGTATCGCAAGACAGGCAATACAGGGCGAAAGGTGGCTCTATGGTGATAAAGAGTACTGCGCAATCGTCACGCTGGACGTTAAGAACGCTTTTAACTCTGCTAACTGGATGCATATTAAAGGGTCCGTCCGTAGAACGGGAGCGCCAATGTACCTTCAAAACATGATCAAGTCCAACTTGTCAGAGAGGTACTTGCACTATGACAGCGAGGATGGAAATAAAACCTACAGAGTTACTGCGGGGGTTCCTCAGGGTTCGGTGCTGGGCCCGCTCCTATGGAACCTTATGTATGACCAGGTCCTGCGGTTGCAGCTTCCCAAAAACTGCACTTCGGTAGGTTTTGCGGATGATCTGTGTCTGATAGTAACGGGCAAGGAGATAAGGAATATAGAGCAATCGGCAAACTCCGCTATTCTCGCGGTTACTGCATGGCTCAGGTCTTCGAAACTGTCCTTAGCAGAGCAGAAGACAGAGTTGGTTCTGACCACCAGTAGGAAGCGTATAGAGTTCTGCTCCGTACGAGTTGGTGACCACGAGGTACGGTCCAAGAGGGCTATAAGGTACCTAGGTGTTATGCTGGATAGCAGGCTATCGTACAAAGAGCACCTGCTGTACGTGAAGAATAAAGCTGCGAGGGTCCAGAATGCCTTATCATGGATGCTGCCAAATATCGGTGGCCCTAAGGCGGACAAGCGCCGGATATTGTCAAGGGTGGTGACATCCGTCATGCTGTACGCTGCCCCCGTTTGGGCGGAGTCGCTGAGAGCTACTACCTACTCGAAAATCCTTTCGACTACATATAGGCTGGCAGCGCTGAGAACAGTATCGGGTTTTCGAACAATCTCAGATGATGCGGCATTGGTACTAGCGGACATGATTCCCATTGACATTTTGGCTGATGAAATGCGCAGACTCTATGAGACGTGTCATGGGCGTCCAGACAACGACGCTAGAAGGCGTGAGCGGCAAGCCTCAATATTGCTTTGGCAGCGGAGATGGCAGAACGCTGAGAATGGTAGATGGACTTTCAGGCTCATCCCGGACATTGAAAAATGGCTGAGCAGGAAGAGCGGGGAAACCAACTACCATTTAACCCAGTTCTTGTCTGGACATGGTGGATACAGGTGGTACCTATACAGGTTTGGGCACGACAACACACCAAGGTGCCCACTGTGTGACGAACCGGAGGACGCTGAGCACGTTATGTTCCAATGTGCTAGGTTTCCTGTTCCAGAAGGATATCCGCAGGAGCCAGCAAGCGCATTACAGTTCATGTTAGCAAATCCGGCCAACTGGGACCGGATCTGTGACCGTGTGACAGCTATTCAGCTAGAGCTACGTCGTCTAGAGAGGGCTAGGCGAAATATGCAGACGTTGCAGAGAGTGCCAGACGGGGGATCGTAGAATACTGACGAGTAGCCACGACCCACGTACGACAACAACACAACACAATAGGTGACCTACTAAACTAGGACCGATTGACTTTTGAGCAGCAATGCTCCACCTTCCTCCCGACGTATTATCTAATGACAGTTCCGGGAGGACGATAGGACGAGGGGCGGGAGTGTTTAGCGGATTAAAGTCCCGCACTCCGGTTGTAGACCGGGTAGGTTTTCGATGCTTCACTTCCTATAAAAAAAAAAAAAAAAAAATGCTTCAATTTTGTGTGACTTACCACAATTAACGCAGATGAAGTCTTGCGTCAGTATCGAGATGCGAGATTGCGAGATGTCAGATGAACTTCTCATTGTCTCTATTCCTACTCGTTGTCTGCATAATAGCTTAACGGAGTGGATGTCCTTATTGTTACTTGCAGGAGCCAGGTTTATTTAAAAAAGTAATGTACCTCACCTATATAAGCACACTATTGAAGTAAAAATGCTGCACACAATTTTGGGAAAAAAATTTTAAAAAAATTACTAGAGTTGTGTTCTATTGTACAATATAATTCATTTATTTCATTATTTATTCTCTCTCTAAACTTTGAGGAGTATATACGTGCGACATCATCAGTTAACAACAGTTACAAAAAAGTGTACAAAGAAGGAAAAAAAACGAAAAAACAAACATACAAAGAACAATTTAAATTAACATAAATCTAAAACAACAACAACTTATCAAACAACAAAGGCTCCAGCCTAAAAAAAACAAAAGAACAGCAATGTCACGTTCACTTGACATAAACAAACTCTTTACTCATAATGCAAAAACAACAAATGATACAAAATAAATAGTCATTAACAGAACCTATGACAAAAATTTCGAAGTGTATCACCATTTTAATCAAAAAAGTAGTTGATTATAATTGCGGAGGTGTTGTAGAAGATTGCAAGAAAACTAGAGCAGGAACTCAACTCATTAAAAAAAAGAATCTCCCACAGGCACTCAAACTTCAAAATCTAACAATTTATGGCGACTTCTCAGTCTCAATAAACGAACAGAAAACACTTGACTTCTCCAAAAGCATCTTATACTCAAATAAGCTTCGTAATATCTCTGAAGAAGAAATACTTATTGAGCTGAAAACACAAAACGTCACCAAAATTCGTAAAATCATGAAGAAAGTAGTCAGCACTCCCACTCTCACTCAAAGAAACTGGCCTCATCACAATAACGTTTGCATCACGTACCCCTCCTGTGAAAGTAATGATCGGATACGAGATGGTGAACGTACGCCCAAACGTACCTCGTCCCCTAAGATGTTCTAACTCTCTTCGACTGGGACACCCTACCTCAACCTGCAAAAGCAACTAAACGTGCTACAACTGCTCTACCGAACAACACACCATCAAAATGAAGGATGTAACAAAGAAAAATTCTACATAAATTGCAAATATGATATAGACAATGACAAAACACATAGCCCGATGGACACAAAAATGCCCAGCATTCCTTAAACAACAGGAACTCACTACAAAACAATACAAAAAGAAGATCACAAAAAAGTTCTGGAAAATTACCACAGCCGTCGTATCCACCAACATACGCAGTACTCAAAAGTGCTATACAACTAACCGCCGACAGAGGCTAAGCAGCTCAATCAAACCGATCCCGGCTCAACAAAAACTCACACACACACAATCAACACAACCGATGTCGCCAAAACTAGCACAGAGTCAAGAGCTAACACACAAACCTACACCAGCAAGCAGCAAACATAGAAAAGGTAACATCATACGAAGACATAACTGACTCGGACTTGGAGACCACCCTAGATCGCGACAACCATCGCCTATCCCCGGAACTCACCCCAGACTTAAAAGAAATAATATTCAATAAAGACAACCCAAGAATCACCACACCACTTAAATTTAAAGATAAAATCAAACTTAAACTCACAAACAAGAAAAACAACTTAGCACATGACACTTACATGGACACTAGAAGTCTGCATGATGGCAAAAAAAAACTACGTTCGAATCAACAATGTTCAATATAAACTGAGTGAAATAGAATGCGACGCCGAAATAATTCAAGTGAATTTGTGCACTGACGTCAGACTCAGATGCATGAATTGAATGAGTGAGAGTTTTCGAATTAATTCGAATGCCTTCATTTTTTTTTTTTGCATAAGAACAAAGGGCAGTTGTTGTTTTGCTGTGCGTAAGGAAAAGAAGAAAGAAAACAACAAAAAACAACATATGAAGTACGCATATACATACACAACCACTTACAAACGTTTGCGTCTTATTCTCCGCTCATTTCCTTGTACGATTGCGGGCTTCACTCAAATCAAACTAAAATTCGAATTAATATGCAATTTACACCAAAGCACATCAACATCAACATTGATGTGCCTACTGATACGTATCAGATTCGACAACAACCACAAGGAAAATGACGTCATTCAGGGGTTGTTGTTGTAGAATGTGATGGGGATCAATAGTCGCATCAAGAACTGATGTGCCTTGATTTGAAAATTAATAATGGTCTCTCAAGACATTTCTGCAGTGCTGCCAAGTTTTTTTATGTTTTTCCACCTGTCGCATCACTAAACAGCAGCTGATGGCTCAAAACATTGTTAAGTAAACAATAAATTGTCAATTTTTTCAAAAGAATTTAATAAAATAAGTATCAGGAATGAAAAAGGGAATTGCAAGAATTATTTGCATATGTTGCAAAATGTTCTAAATAATGTATTTTTCACAAACTTTTAGTTTTTATTTAACAAACGTGCTCGCAAATTCCACGAGTGTGTATAACCAAAACAAAAACCAGCTGTTCGTGATGCAAAATATCCGATGTAAACGGAAAACCCCATCAACGTGATGTACTTTGGTGTAAATTGCATATAATTCAGATGTGTTCGGCTATGCTGAAGTTTTCATTTCGTTTTGCACGCCAATTATTTCTAATTCATTTCATAGAATGCAGACGGCTTTCGAACTCAAAACACAGTCGCATTCATCTTCATTCATTTCGTGTTCTGCCTCACTCAATTCAATTCAATTCGAGTTCATTCTTAGGACTTCAGTTGTGAGCGAAGCTACGCAGCTGTCCATTGGACACTTATAGACTAAATACAGTGAGTCAAAAACTGATTCTAATTGACGTAAGCATAGACTCGTGTCTAATTCTATAACAACCACAAAAAAATGACGAAATTGTGGGGTTGTTGTTGTAGAATAAGACTCGAGTCAGAGTTGTTTCTAGCATAGACAAAACATAGAAACAGCTTTCAGATTGGTCAGTCTGGTAGCAGTGTCAGAAAGTGTTGGCCATTGTTATCAATTTTTGTCATTGTTGCCAACTTATTAGGTGAGAAAACTGCTGATGATGGAAACAAATAATTGTAGTTATTTGATATTGCCATTTTTTTTTTTAATTTCAATATAATAAGTATCAGGAATGAAAGAGGGAGCTGCAAGAACTATTTGCATACATTGCAAAATGTTCTAAATCATGTACTTTTAAAAAATTTTTAATTTAATTTCTAAACTTTGCCACAACGTTCCACTTGTATGTATGTATAATCAAAACAAACATCAAGTGTTTTTTAGGCATAACAGACACACTATACACGGCTGTGTCTAATCAGCGATATAGATTACTATATTTAGGATATTAGTAACACTAAGTATCCAAAAGTACTGCGTCACTCGCGATGTCGGCGGCCTCCTCGGGGACATTACATCTCCGGATAGAACGGGTCGCGGGAGTCGGGGGCGCCGCAACTTTCACATACATGGCACCCTTCGTTGATTCATAGTCATCCGAGAAGGGCTGCACAATTCATATCCAATACAAGCAACTGCATTCCATCAACTATAGACTCACTTTCCTTTCTTTCTTTCTTAACCCGTGATAGTACAATTTTTACAATTTTAATGATTTTACGCTTATATAGAGTTTTGTTTCTTTGACAACTTAACAACTAAGAAGATAATTATATAAAAAATTATTCATTAAATAGAGAAGATGCTTTTTTTTAGAGTAAGGAAAATAGAGGATACAAAAACCTTACAATTGAGAGTTTTAAAAACTTAACCTAAGACTAGCACTATAGACTTAAAACTAAAACTAGGGATCGGGACTTAATAAATCTAATTATGAATTAGCTAGTTAAGTGCCGATCTACACTTGGAAAGTGCATTATTTGATTCCTTACATTAAAACTATTAGTAATCTGTCGGATTTTTTCGTCTATCATGGCTATATCTACCCTTTCGTATAGCAGGGAAGTGGAGTAGTAAAAAGGAAGATTAAATATTATTTTTAACATTTTATTTTGTAAGATCTGAAGTTTATTATGGTGACTTTTCATGCAGTCACCCCAAACCTTCAAGCCGTATAACATAATTGGAACGAATATCGCTCTATAAATTATAAGTTTTTTTTTTATTAAAAGTTTAGATTTCCTATTAATAAAGGGATAAAGGATTCTTAGCGTCTTATTTGTTTTATCAATTGTCCTATTTATATGCAACGGAAGGTTAGTTTGCTGTCTATATTAAAGCCAATATATATTAATGCAGTTATTCCAACTTATTGGTTGGGAATTGAGCAGTAGGTTAGAGATGGGTAAATAGTAGGACTTACGCTTCCGGGTGAAGTATATGGCGTTGGTTTTATTGGCATTTAGCTTAATTTTTCATCTATGGAAGTATTTATCATAGATGACAAAAGCATCCTCAAGGTTTTGATGAATAACACCATCGATATTACCGGAGCAGAAGAGGGCAGTCTCGTCGGCGAAGATTAATGCTTGACAATGGTTCAGAGTTGGAATGTCGTATGTGTATAGATTATAGAGCAAGGGTCCTAGCACCGAGCCCTGAGGAACACCAGCCGTTATCAATTTTCTATCTGAACTTACACCATCCATATACACACAAAAATATCTGTCAGAAAGAAAACTGCGAATCATTCTTACAAGGTATAGAAGGGTACCGGTTTGCAATAGCTTATGTATGAGGCCATTATGCCAAACAGTATCAAAAGCAGCTTGAATGCCCAGTGTAACCATGCCTACCGAATCCTTTGATTTTAGTTTGTTTGTAACAAATTGTTTGAGATTATTGATGAATACAACTGAGGGTGGGCCTAAAGCCGTATTGAAAAGACGGGAGAATGTTGTTTCTTTCAATGTATGTGTTTTACCTTCCTTTAATTATTCGCTCAAAGACTTTGGAGAAACCACACAAGAGACTTATAGGGCGGTAGCTTTCTGGTGAGTCAACAGGTTTACCTGGCTTTGCAATCGCCACAATTTAAGCTAACTTCCAGTTGCGTGGAAAGTATCCAATATCTATACATCTATTAAAAATAAGAGCAAGTAAATTTAGAGCACGTAAGGGGAGATGCTTTAGGCAGATATTAGGTACATTATCTGGACCTGGAGAGTTTTTAGTTTTTAAGAAGCAAACGACATCCTTCACTTCCGCAAGGGTGATTGTTTGGTTATTTGTGTTTTCAGCAGTGACCAGGGTGTTAAGCGACCTCTTTACTAATACCTCAGTAGCTGCATCTGAAAGTGCATCGGTGAAGTAATGCTTTTTCTCAAAGAATTCACTCAAAATATTGGTTTTTTGTTCTCTGGTACTATGAATCTGATCATTATAACAAAAGCTTGGGACGAATAGGTTTTTGTTTTTAATTATTTTTATTGTTTTACAGAATGATTTAGAGTTTATGTCAAGGCGGGAAAGTTTATTGTTCCAGTTAATGTTATTAAATTCTAACAATTGCACTTTAATTTGACGATTTAGAAAATTTAATCTGGCTTTGAGTATTGGATCACTATTTCTTATCCAGAGTCTTCGCATAATGTTACGTATTTTTATAAGCTTTACAATATTGTCAGGGGTTTTGGTGTTAAATGGGAGGGTGATATAGGATTTGGGTACGGCTTGTTCGATTGCACCGCAGACGCTAGTTGTCATGAAGTCAATAATGTAGTCAATTTCGTTACTGGTGGATAGTGAATTTTCGTTAAAGGTTGGTATTATTCGGAAGCGTTGGTTTAGGATATGTCTGAACATCTTCCAATTGGCTTTTGAATATAGTAGGGTTTGCTTGTTTGAACTGGTTAAGGTCGACTTCACTTTACAGACAATTGGTAAACGGTCTGAGGAAAGGTCGTTTTGAGCTAGTGGCTCAGTGAGAAGGTGAGGTGAACTAGCTGGAAATAGGTCGAGTGTAGACGACTTAGCCTTGTAGTTTGATGGAACGTAAGTGGGGTCCCTTGAGTGTATAATACTAAATTTACCTTGCATAGCAAGTTCACAGGCGATTCCTACAGTTGAAATCACCACCTAGTATATAGCTACCATTAATTTGATGCATCTTAAGCAAGTCAGCCCATGTCCTTTTTATGTTTAGTACCGTTTGAGTAATAGCATGCATTTGATAGGCACCTCGCTGAAAAGCCAGGAAAGTAAACAGAGAAAATTTTTAAGGAGTTCCGTCTATTTATTTCCATCTGAATGCCAACGTTTCAATTAGATGAGTATTTAATTCTAGAATTTGTTTATGCTTAATCTCGCTTTTTACAATTATTGCTACTCCATCCCCCTTAGAACCAAAACGGTCGATCCTGTAAACAGAGTAGCCTGGGATAAGGAAACTGTCGTGAAGGGATAGCCACGTTTCGCTAAGAAGGCAGATATGGACATGATTCGAATTTAAAAAGTGTAAAAGTTCACTTCTTTTAACTTTTACGGCACGCGCATTCCATGCCATGATGTTAAGACAATTACTTAAATTAATAAATCAGTTTCTTTGAATTTGGGTACAGTCAGGTCAATTGCCTTAATAATATTTATTTCGATGTTGTTTAAGTGATCATCTATTTCCGAGTTAATTAGGTTTCCGTTATTAGGGATTATTGGAACATTAACTAGACCCCTTTGAAGTGTGCTGATAAATTTGGTCCAATTAGTTTTTTTAAAGTTTAATCTCTTATTTATTGGTGGTTTAAAAAACATGAACGGGTGGTCGACATTTCTTGATGCAATAATTTCTATAGCATTGAGATCACTGTCGTAGTCTATTGTTGGTAGACAATTTAATATGTCGTTTTCACCTGCGATGTGTAATCTCACATCAGCCAAACAAATTTCTAAGTATGAGTTACCACGAGGAAACGATGGTTCAGTGGATGCTCAGCCAACTTTTGAGAGCGTTACCATTGACATTGTTTGTTGTGTTCCCCCAATCTGAGTGTTTACAGTTCAGGTCCCCTGCCATTATTAAGAAGTTGTTTACTTAATGCAGATGTAGGGTCTCGAAAAGTTTATTTAGTTCGTCTCTAAAATTACATTTGTTACCGGAAGGCTGGTAGAGAGATACAATAAAAAGAAAAGCGTTTGAATGCATCGGTATTCGAATGATGCAGGCTTCAAGAGTTTCAAACTTTTCTATTTGTGAATGAGTGAAACTGTCGTATATGATCCCTTCTTTAATGAGAATTCCTGTGCCGCTTTTCGCTTTTGTTTTTCTAAGTACGCCCGGACTTTTGAGTAATTTTCTATGATACTTAGTTGTAATGTAATTTTATTATTTTTGAATTCTTTTATTTTAAAATCATTGATTTTAAGGCCGTTTTTAATGAAATCCATTAGGGGTTTACTATCGATGTCTAATATATTAATTGGAGGAATTTTGTTGTTTGTGTTTTTACTATTGTGTAAGTAGTTTATGTTGTTGCTTGTTTGCTCGGATTGCTGGATTTTGCATTTCTTACATGCACAGAATTATCATACAAGGCCGGTTAAGTACCCGTGTTAGAAAAGGATACACCATTTTTTTCAAAAAAATTGTTTTTTATTTTTCAACATAGTCCTGTCTTAGACCATTTTTTCTGGCCATTTTTTTAACCCCTCAAAAAAATAGGATTTGTCGAACTCTCCAAAATACGCTTCTGTTTCGGTGATGACTTCTTCGTTTGAGCTAAATTTTTTTCCCGCGAGCCATTTCTTCATTGTAGGGAACAAGAAAAAGTCGCAGGGAGCCAGATCGAGTGAATTCGGGGGGTGCGGCAGCAATTCATAACGCAATTCATGCAGTTTGGCGGAGACAACACCAGGTGAGTGTGGTGATGCTTTATCGTGATAAAACAACACCTTTTTTTTCGCCAAATGTGGCCGTATCTCCTTTAATTTTTATGTCGAAGTGGTCTAATAACTCACTGTAGTATTGTCCAGTGATCATTCTTCCTTTTTCTAAAAAATGAGGATGACGCCCTTCGCATCCCAAAAAATCGTCGCGATGACCTTACCGGCCGATGGGACCGTCTTCGCCTTCTTTGGTGCAGATTCACCGAGTGAAATCCATTGTTTTGATTATTGCTTAGTTTCTGGTGTGTAATGATGAATCCAGGTTTCATCCACGGTGACAAGTCGACGCAAAAAGTCCGTCGGATCTCGCTTAAATTGCCCCAAAACTGCTTCGAAGTTAACAGCCGCATCCGCTTGTTCAGCGTGAACAATCGTGGCACCCATCGGGCCGACAATTTTTTCATCGCCAACTTATCATGTATAATATTAATTACCGTTTCGGTCGACACACCTTCGGCTTTGCTACTTCGCACAATTTCGTGCGTTGATCAGCGAGAATCATGTCGTAGAATTTTTAATGATTTCCTCGGTAATCACGTCTGCCGGGCGTCCTGGTCGCTCCTCATCAAAAACGGATGTTCGCCCACGTTTAAATTCGTTGAACCAATATCTAACTGCTGGTCATAGGTAGCGAAGTGTCTCCATAAACCGCATCCAACTTTTCTTTTATCTCCTCGCATTTTTCCCATCCAAAAACAAAAAGCGAATTACTGAACGATACTGCTCTTTTTCCATCTTAGCGAAAATCACGAAACACGTCTGACTCGGATGGCTGCCAAATCGAAACTAACCTATCAATCAGTCTGAAATTTGTATTAGCGTCGTCTGATAGATGGCAGCACACGATGATAACACTAACTTCACTCAGGAACGTCCTCTATCGTCAAACACGGGTACTTAATGAACCGCCCTTGTACTCTTGAACATGATTTACAAATTCTTCGACGAGCTTTTCGTCACACGTATTGTCATCAAGCAGTGCGTAGTAGTTACTGCTTCTTAGTTGTTTTGGTCTTGTGGATTCCATGTTGCTATTGCTATTTTTTCTTTTCCTTACGACTTCGTGGTTTGCCGTTCCATTATTGCGCGAAGAAAAAAAAACTGTATCCAGCTCAGATTGCTGAAAATGTTACGTTTCTGTTATTTATTGTAGCACTTGCCAAATGCAGTAAGTAAGATAAAACTTTGTTATTTTACTTTCACTACTTAACATCACAACCATCTCCGAACGTTCTCTAATTAAGACTCCAAAAGCGCAAGCCAAGCCATTCCACATTCCCAACAAATACTCTACATTAAGAATGTAACTTGGTGGGACCTTCACTCTGCATGGTTAATCCTCAATAAGAACATCAACTACACTCATATCCTCTCCTACAAAAGAGCAAACGCTCTCTTAAAACGACAAATTAAAATAAGAAAAGGAGATTCGTAACACCGATTCACTTCCAAAATAAATCCTACTACCCCCATCCCTAAAATTTGGTCCAATATAAACCATCTTTGCAGTCTAAAAACACGCTGTGATATCCACTGTCTTACCAACCCAAATAATCCAAATATAGTACATATCACATAATGTCATACACCCCATCCTCTCAAGCAATGTGTCTGGAAAAAGACATCACTTTATTAGAGCTAAAAGCCACACTAAACAAACTAAAAGGAAAATCCCCAGAATCTGACCGCATTAGCACCCTATGCTTACAAATTTATCCCCAAACCTAAAAAACTTACTTAACCTTTTCAACTCCATTTTAAATAGCTACATCCCCCAAAAATTTAAAATCACCAATATTATCAACATTCCCAAAACGAACTTCGTTAAACTCCTACCGACCCATATCCCTTATAATATGCATCTCAAAATTGTAGCAAACCATTTATGGTGGCTTGCTACAAACAGCAAGCTACTCGATAAGCGGCAGATAGGTTTCCAGAAAGGGAAATCGGTGACTGACCCTCCAGCTATGTAAGATTTTCAGATCACAACCACCCTTTCAAGAAAAAATCATGTGTCCATTCTATCCCTCGACTTCGCCAAGGCGTTCGACAGGGTAGGCATGCATACAATAATAGACAAGCTTAAAGACTGGAAAATAGGACCAAAAATAATCAAATACATTATGAATATCTTTTCAAATAGAAAAATAGCAGTACAAACCGCCTTCTTCTTCCTCTCCAAAACCTCTGCAAAACGGAATACGTCAAGAGTTGCCCTTATCTGTCATACTCTTTACAATAGCCTTCAATAAACTTTATAAAACAATAGCTAAACATAAAACCCTTGAACTCTTTGCCTACGCCGACGATTACACAATATTTCGAAAAATTTACAAGAATACAAAAACATTAAATACTAATGCTTTATTTGCCAACATTATTCCATTGTGCAATTATTCTGGTGCCTTTCTGTCAATTAGCAAGTGGAAGCATGTCCATATTTGCTGCAAGAATCAGTGCATTTTTCAATTTCAATCTGATAACTTCATCCTCGAAAACGTAGACCCACTGAAAATTCTTAGAATAATGGAACAAACACATTGATAACCTCGCACTACAACTATCAAACCGCCTTAACATTTAAAAATGTTTATATAGCCCCAGATTTAACTGCAACACCAACTCGATCATTTACGTCATAAGAGCTATCATCATGTCAAAAATCGATTACGGGCTTTTCCTCTATGACAATGCACCAAAATCTACATTTAACAAGTTAAAAACTCTGTATCCTTCAGCGCTTTGGATAGCTTTTGGAGCACTCCGTACCACTCCTATCAACAGCTTATTGTACGAAGCCAACATTATCCCAATAAAAACCTGAAAAAGCCTGTCAATCCTAAAAAAAAATTTAATTCAATAATGACCTCCAAAATCACGCCAATAGAAAATATCTACAAAAAAATTATAAAATCAAAAAAAAAACCCAAAGTCCCCTCAAGCTTAAATTATACAGTAGAAGAGTTCAATAAAATCCAAAACCAAATACCACCCACCAGCTTTATTAAAGAAATCATCCCTCCCTGGGTATTCGATAGCTCCTGCTTAAACATATCCCTCCATACCTCTCTTAAATCAAACTTCCCACCTGAAATTTACCAAAATTTGGAGAACTGAAAGAGTCACACAATCACTATAAATTCCTGTGTACCGATGGCTCGAAGTCGTCCGCAGGTGTTGCATACAGCGTCACTACATCTAATGAGGTAGTATACTTACTCTCCCACTTCACATTCGTCTTTGCTGCTGAAATTGAAGCAATACACACAGCATGTATATACGCCAAGAATCTTAAAGGGAAGTATGCAATATGCACAGATTCCCTCTACTCATTAAAAGCAATAGCCACCATCAACAACCAAACATTTTACATTAAAGCCATTAGAAGAATACTATCATCCCGAGCCAACTAACTACTTCTCTTATGGGTTCCTGGGCACTGCAGTATAGCAGGAAACGAACTTGTTGACCAATTTGCTAAAGACACACTCATGTTTCCTCTCATAGTGAAAAACAAACAAATACGGAAACATCTAAATCACATTATCCATTCCAATAAAAAAAACATTGTGGAATAATACATTAGAACACTACAAAAATATTAACACTAACAAAACATTGATAATCCGGCACCACTCCTCAAACTCCAACAATTTATCCAGATACGACAATATAAAATTCTCCCATCTTCGCATGGGCCACACCAATTAAACTCATAATTTCATAATAAATAAGACTCACCCTCTCACCTGCCAAAGTTGCACCACAATCCTAACTTCAATACCTACCAAACAATATAACCATTGACCAAATAACTTCACATAACAACATGACCCAAACTATTGCTTTTTTAAAATCAGTCAACCTCTACCATTTGCTTTAAACTTTTTAATTACATGTTAATAACTGTAAATAATAGTCTATACAAAAAGAAAATAAATAAGATATAAGTCATTACTCAATTAACGAAACCTATATTTAGTTATAAGTAAGCGTAAGGCCTTTTAGTTGCTATAGCTTTAGATATAAGTTACACGTAATTTGTAACTGCACGGTATTTTCATTTAATAATAATAATAATTTATTTCATTATTTAATAATTGGGTCAAAAAACGTATTGACTTATATGATATAAATAAGTGTGGGGAAGTGTAATCCTTTGATTACTATGCGGTAGGGCCTTTCTTCCTTAAGTTGGTAGCTGCAATATTCGAATCTATAATCGTCAATCATATCCTGTATGGACTTATACGTGATCAATCTTTGGCATACAGACGAATCACAATACCCTGACTGACTTCAATATTATCTATGTCCGTTACTTCTTGCAGTTTATCCATCCGTTCAGATAATTTATCAATATCTGATAAGACGAAAGGTGACAGCTTGGGCTTTGTTTTCTGGGCATTACTGGCATTGCTGTTATAGCACTGAATTGAAACACGCCACTGATGAATGTGTGCGTGTATTTTGTTGTTATGTTGCCATGTACAATTTGTTGTTTCTTCATATTCTGGCAGGAATGCCTACTGATACGTATCAGATTCGACAACAACCACAAGGAAAATGACGTCATTCAGGGGTTGTTGTTGTAGAATGTGATGGGGATCAATAGTCGCATCAAGAACTGATGTGCCTTGATATGAAAATTAATAATGGTCTCTCTAGACATATTCTGCAGTGCTGCCAAGTTTTTTTGTGTTTTTCCACCTGTCGCATCACTAAACAGCAGCTGATGGCTCAAAACATTGTTAAGTAAACAATAAATTGTAAATTTTTTTAAAAAAATTTAATTAAATAAGTATCAGGAATGAAAAAGGGAATTGCAAGAATTATTTGCATATGTTGCAAAAATGTTCTAAATCATGTATTTTTCACAAACTTTTAGTTTTTATTTAACCAACGTGCTCGCAAGTTCCACGTGTGTGTATAACCAAAACAAAAAACAGCTGTTCGTGATGCAAAATATCCGATGTAAACGGAAAACCCCATCAACGTGATGTACTTTGGTGTAAATTGCATATAATATAGTATACTAAAGACATGCATTCATATGCCGTTTTGCATGTTTCTTAATTATAGGAACCAGAGGTGTATAGAAACACGACTAAGTTATCATCATGAACATATTAAAAAATAAGAGCACCGTCCGTGAAAGAAAATTTCTCATGCTCTCACAAAGAGAGTGATTTCGTAAAACAAAAACCCACCCTCTTATATGCAATTTACTCCAAGGTACATCACGTTGATGCGGATATTTTGCATCACGAACAGCTGTTTTTTGTTTTGGTTATACACACGTAAAACTTGCGAGATCCTGTACCTTATGAGGACATTCCTTATTGTTTCACCTTTATTTTAAAAAAAATTGATGGCGCATAGCATACCCAGCGCTGCTCGCTACTGACAGGAACACGACAAAACAACTAGAAAATTAAACAAACGCATAAGCAGCACTGGGTATGCTATGCGCAATTCTTAAATTTATTTTATTTATAAATTTTTTATCTTTAGGAGGACTTCCCCCATTTTTAGGATTTTTACCAAAATGAATTGTTATTCAACAACTTTCTTTTAACAACCAATTATTTTTACTAACAATTTTAACAATTTCAACATTAATTACTTTATATTTTTATTTGCGAATTTGTTATTCTGCTTTTATATTAAATTATTATGAAAATAATTGAATTATTAATATACAATTTAATAACTTTAATTTAAATTGTTATTTATTACTATCTTTTATTTCAATTGGTGGATTATTTTTAATTTCATTATTTTATTATATGCTTTAAGGCTTTAAGTTAAATAAACTAATAGCCTTCAAAGCTATAAATATAGGATTACTCCTTTAAGCTTTAGTAAAAATCTTACTCCTTTAGAATTGCAGTCTAATATCATTATTGACTATAAAGCTATTGATTAAGAAGAATACTCTTATAAATAAATTTACAATCTATCGCCTAAACTTCAGCCACTTAATCGCGACAATGATTATTTTCTACTAATCACAAAGATATTGGAACTTTATATTTTATTTTTGGAGCTTGAGCAGGAATGGTCGGAACTTCATTAAGAATTTTAATTCGAGCTGAATTAGGACATCCAGGAGCATTAATTGGTGATGATCAAATTTATAATGTAATTGTTACAGCCCATGCTTTTGTTATAATTTTTTTTATGGTTATACCAATTATAATTGGTGGATTTGGAAATTGATTAGTTCCTATTATATTAGGAGCTCCTGATATAGCATTTCCTCGAATAAATAATATAAGATTTTGATTATTACCACCTGCTTTATCATTATTACTAGTAAGTAGTATAGTTGAAAATGGAGCTGGTACAGGGTGAACAGTTTATCCTCCTTTATCTTCAGGTATTGCTCATGGAGGAGCTTCTGTTGACTTAGCTATTTTTTCTTTACATTTAGCTGGAATTTCATCTATTTTAGGTGCAGTAAATTTTATTACAACTGTTATTAATATACGAGCTACTGGTATTACTTTAGATCGAATACCTTTATTTGTATGATCTGTAGTAATTACAGCTCTTTTACTTTTATTATCTTTACCAGTTTTAGCTGGAGCTATTACAATATTATTAACAGATCGAAATTTAAACACTTCTTTTTTTGATCCAGCTGGTGGAGGAGACCCAATTCTTTATCAACATTTATTTTGATTTTTTGGTCATCCAGAAGTTTATATTTTAATTTTACCTGGGTTTGGAATAATTTCTCATATTATTAGTCAAGAATCAGGGAAAAAGGAAACTTTCGGAGCATTAGGAATAATTTATGCTATATTAGCTATTGGATTATTAGGTTTCATTGTTTGAGCTCACCATATATTTACAGTAGGAATAGACGTAGATACACGAGCTTATTTTACATCTGCTACTATAATTATTGCTGTACCAACAGGAATTAAAATTTTTAGTTGATTAGCAACTTTACATGGAACTCAATTAACATATTCTCCAGCTATTTTATGGGCTTTAGGATTTGTATTTTTATTTACTGTAGGAGGATTAACAGGAGTTGTATTAGCAAATTCATCTGTTGATATTATTTTACATGATACTTATTATGTAGTTGCTCATTTTCACTATGTTTTATCAATAGGAGCAGTATTTGCTATTATAGCAGGATTTATTCACTGATATCCTTTATTTACAGGACTAACTATAAATACAAAATGATTAAAAAGTCAATTTGTTATTATATTTATTGGAGTAAATTTAACATTTTTCCCTCAACATTTTTTAGGTTTAGCCGGAATACCTCGACGTTATTCAGATTATCCTGACGCTTATACTACTTGAAATGTTGTATCAACTATTGGATCTTCAATTTCATTATTAGGAATTTTATTTTTCTCTGTCACAAAGCTCAGCAGTCCCACACGAAAATTGCAATATCTCAGCAACTAATTGAGTCTCCATCAATTTTTAAAATAAAGGTGAAACAATAAGGAATGTCCTCATAAGGTACAGGATCTCCAAAAGTTGGTCCAAAATGAACAAAACTCGATTTAAAATATTTTTGACATTTTTTTTGTGAAAAAATTTTAATTTTTATATTAGTGTTTAACTATCTAAAAAAGCCCAAATTTCTGTGTAACATATTCAAATTTCATTAAAATCGGATAAACTGTTTCAAAAATATTAAATTTTGAAAAAAAATTACCAAATATTTTAGTGCTATGTCGCTCCCTCAATTATCAAAATTTTTGAAAACCCTTTGGTGTCAGAAAGTCTCTTATCTAGTACTATTATTTCACCAAATTACATATTATTCTAAAGACCACTTGCAGATCATTTTTTTTTTTTTTGGCGTATTCTTACCCAGAGGTTTCCATTTACATGATTGCATTTATTTAGAAAGTATAGAAATAAAACATAAAAAATAAAATGCTTATTAGGTTATAATTTGGTTATAAAAGGACTGTTAGATACATAAATGCAGTGCTTGTAAGTTAACATCCACGTGTCTGCGCCTGGATAGCGGTACTACAGTAGCGTTTCAAGACAAGCGTTACTGCAGTTGCGCTTGACTATAAGCGGTACTTCGGCAGCGCTTTCGCGTTAAGCAGGTGATTCCGTGGTTAAGCAGGTGAAATATCAGTTGATCTGATTTAGTCTGAAAATAAATGTTGGAGAAGGCACAACTTGCGCCCGCTTCCTTCTCTAATTCCCTGCTAGTAATTTGTAATATCCCGGCAATTAAATGCACATAGTGCAGCCATCTGGAATGCAAATTGCTGGAAATTCAGATTCATTAGTTGAATTCCAAAAAACCTATGCACATAGTGCAGTCCCCGGAATTTAATTTCTTATTTTGTATCGCATTATACACAGCCAACCAAACTGACCCTCTTAAGAAGATGTTTGTTTCTGAGACATTGGCGTAGCCAAGATGTCATTTATAGAGTGAGGCAAGCCTAATAAAAAAAAAAATAATAAGCTAATTTTCTGGAAGGGACAAGACGGTTATTGCATAAACATTAAGCAACGAGATCACGCCACAGGTACTTCATTCATTATAAACAGCATCATTTTGAGATTATTTTCAATTAATATATAAGAATATTTATGAATATGTTGTGCAGGAGCCGAAACAAACAATAAAGTGAGTTCGATGGATTTTTATGCTTATCATATGATGATTCGACGTGTTGAGGACAACGTCATACTGCGATGTCATGAGCTGTGCCAACAATTCATCATCGACATGTACGTGAAGGTAGAGCGCGAACGACTGCGATTCATACGACACAATCAAAATAAACTGCGTGCGGAAACGCTATCAGGAACGGCGACACCGCCGAAATTGGTAACTCCATCATTCTACCATTATCGTACGTAGGCAGTCCACGTCATATGCCAGAATACACACAGGATACAATTAATTTCGTACGCGAGTGCGGACGACCGTGTTCATTTATAACGTTTACATGTAATCCTAAATGGCAGGAGCACATGTGTTCAAACAAAAATTTTAGTCTTTAATGAGCTTCATTACAAAATTACACGTATTCGGTCCCACACGTTGCTGGATGTTTTCGGTTGAATGGCAAAAGTGAAGATTACCTCATGCACACATTTTGATTTAGTTTGTCGACAAAATACGCCCGGAAGAAATCGAAAATGTAATTTCCGCTGAAATTCCAGATCCGTCTACTGACCAACTACTGTTCGATATTGTTACCGCAAACATGATTCATGGCCCATACGGTAATCTGAATCGTTTATGGGCTTGTATGGCAGATGGAAAATGTACAAAACGTTTTCCTAAAGATTTCACCAACGACACGATCACAAACGTCGACAAAAATCCAATATATCGTCGAAGAAATATTGATAAGGGTGGACAATCATTTACGAAAAATGTCAATAACGAAGACATTGACAATCATTGGGTGGTACCATATTCGCCTCTGCTGAGCAGTATTGGGCTGTACAAATTCGTCTACTATTCGCTATATTGTTGACTACGTGTTTCCTGGGATGAGCAGACACGTTGTGAGATAAACACAAAGATTCAATGACTGACGATATATTGCATCGAATTCGTACACGGTGCAACGATCTAACGATTACATTCAGCGACGCAATGAATGATGAAGCATTGATTGCTAACGAGGATCTTTGCATTGTAATTGCCAGTTTATCACTCAGTCATTTCGGTATGCGTTTGAGAAATCGGAGTGCATTTGATCATATGAACACCGAAATGAATCGTGAACTGCAGTACAATACTGCAAAAATGACAGTGATTTTTACTCGTAATGTCCCACAACTGACTGATGAAAAAAAATTCATTTACGACCGCATCACGCATGCAGTTTCAGCGGGACAAGGTGGATTCTTTTTTTTTTGTATGCACCTGGTGGAACTGGTAAATATTTCTCATTTCGCTAAATCTAGCCGAAATACGATCAAGTAATGGCATCGCATTGGCCGTTGCATCATCTGGCATTGTAGCAACTTTATTGGATGGAGGAAGAATAGCTCATTCAGCATTTAAATTGCCTCTGAATATTCAAAATAACCCAGACGCAGTGTGCAACATAAAAAACAATCGTCCATGGCCACAGTGCGGAAACAGTGCAACATTATCTTATGACCCACAAACATTCTCTTGAGACGTTGAACGAAAAACTCAAAGATATTAATACCTTGACAAACTATTTGGTGGTATTCTGTTACACCTTTCAGTTGATTTCAGACAAACACTGCCCTTCATTCCACATTCAACGTACGCCGATGATATCAACGCTTGCTTTAAATCATTGTGGCGTAATGTTTAAATAGTCCTGCTAAAGAAACATTTGCGTACAAATGCAACAATATCTACCCGCTGAAAAATATTCAAAACAATTGTTACATATTGGCGATGGAGAAGTTGCTGTCCATGAAAATACTGGCTGCATAAAATGGCCTACCGATTTCTGCTCAATCGTTGATTCGCAAAATGCTCTCTTGACCACATATTCCCCGATGTACGCACACAATACATAAATCATGCGTGGCTGGCAGAGAGAGCCATTTTCGCCCCAAGAAATCCAACCGAGTTTTTCAGCTTACTAGATTTGCCAGGCATGCCACCACACATTCTACGACTGAAAGTTAGATCACAGGTTATTTCACTTAATATTTAATTTTTTGCTGCTACGCATTCCAATAATCCCAACAGACGTCCCAATTGAATTCAAAAGCGTTCAATATCCCATTAGATTGGCATTCGCAACGATAATCAATAAGTCGCAAGGCCAAACGATGTCCGTTTGCGACTTAGATTTGGGCACACCATGTTTTTCACATGGACAATTAAACATTGCATGTTCTCGCGAGGGAAAACCATCTAACTTATTTATATAGGCTGAAGACTGACGAACAAAAAATATTGTTCATTCAATTGCACTACGAAATTAATACTGATTTTCTTTCTTTCATTTTAAAATTTTAATATACTTTACGATTAAAAATGTTTAACTTTTTTCACGCAACTCATTCTTTCGCGTTTAAACTTCATCAAAGAAAAAAATTTTAGCATACGTATACCCCGTTTTTTGAGCCAGGGTATAGCAACGCGCGCCGGGAAATCTAGTAATTATATATAATTGTTTTTGTTCATTTTACGGTTTTATTTACTACGCATTACTGATACAAAATATTTTTTTAGGGACAAGAACATTCCAGTTATTTCAAAAACCTGTTTTTAAAACATTAAAATTGGTAATAAAAACGGGTCGGAAAGGAAGTTTGAATGCTACAACAAAGTTTTTGAACCATTTAAAAGTAAGTAAAACTAGAATCTGTATTTTATTTTGTAACCGCAGATATTCTATGTTTCAAACAATAAACTATTAATCTTACTTTTGCTGACAAAAGGACATGCTGATCTATTAGCAGAGCATGAGAAAATAAAAACTCAATTTCCTTACAACAAGAGGTGAACGTGATACTGGTGAGGGTTTAATTTCGTCTAAAATATTGAAACAATCCACTTTACCAGCTATCTTACCCAAGTCAGTTAATTTTGACAAGTTCCTTGTGAATTTTTTAGTGGATACTATGTCACCTGTATCAATTGTACAAAAAGATTCCTTTAACGCTCTTATTGAAGGGGCACAGCAATTAACTGCTCCTCCAAAAATCATGTGCAGTCAAACATGTAATAAAAGAATTGCAGACCAATATACAGAATGTGTAGGAAATACAAAAGAATCTTTGAAAAAGGTGGATTTTATATGCACCACTGCTATATGGTCATCATCTTAGAGAAGCTATATGGGTGTAACGGTTCATTGGTTTGATTGTAATACATTTGATCGAAAAAGTGCAACTTTAGCTTGCAGAAGGTTTAAGGGAACGCATAGTTACGACAAAGTATCTGAGCTGATTATGGAAATTCATTCTGAATTTGATTTACATCCCGCAAAAATCGTAAAGACTATTACCGACAATGGTACACATATGTTCAAGGCTTTCAAAATATATGGAAAAGATTCAGATACAGGAACAAGTGAAAGAGATGCAGCTCTTATTCAGAATATTGAAGTTGTGCTTACTAATATTGACGATGATGAGGACAATGTGCTAACTCTAATACAATTTCCGGAGCCATCTGAAGAATTTGAAGAGTGTCAACCCCCAAATCATGACAGGTGTGCCACACATACATTACACACAATAGCTTTAAGAGATATGGATAAGGCCAGATACCAAAGTAGTTCATACAAAAAACTTATGATGCAGCCATGGCAAAATGTCAAGCAGTTTGGAATCTGTGTTCAAGGTCTCCTAAGGCCTGTGAAACCTATTCAGAATCAACTGGAAAATCTTCTCCATGTCCAACACGATGGAATTAATACTATGATTTCCTTCAACATATACTTGCTGTAAAGAATACCCTTAATGATACTTTAAGGAAACTTTGATTAGCAATTTTTAAGGAAATTGAAATCCAGTTTTTTAATGAATATACATATAAGCTGTTCAAAGCCTATTGCTAATGGAATCAGAAATTTCGAAGGCAACAAAAATACTTAGTACGGATGTCTTATGCCTGAACTGATGAGAATACAAAGAATTCTAAGAAGTTTGCAAAGGGATTCAAGAAAGCCTTAATAGCCGGTTTGACAGATTTTATAAATTAGAGGAACCAAAAGCAAAAGATGACATAAAAGCATCCATGTCTTATCCCTTTTTCAAAATGAAATGGGTGCCAAAAGCTTACAAAAAATACGTTAAAGAATTTTTTGTTTCAGAAGTGAGAAAAATATAAGAAGAACAAGAAAATGAAATGAGATCCCAACAAATTAACTCTAATGAAAAAAATCAACCAAGTGTGCGTCGGACCCACACACGGAGGGTTCCGTACCATCGTACAAGATTTTTGCCGCAAAAATGAATTCTGTATTCAATAACTCAATGCTCGAGCTATTCCTAACACAATGAATATGCATATATTATGAAACTGCCAAAGCTCAATGCGCCAAATATTTAATTATTGATTTGACTTATGTTTAGGGTAAGATCAGTATTCATACTGCATATCAACGTTGATCAAAAACAAAAGTGAAATATTCATATCTTATACGGTAGCCTATCGTCAGTGTATTAAAATATGGTTTTATATAAGTTAAAAAATAATAAGGGTAAGAAATCATTTTTATATTAGGAAATGGAATATTTTTACAAGCGACCATAACCAATCGCTTGGAGTCGGAATTCAATACTAACTATTTAAATGCCCTAACACATCCCAACTACATAAGAGCACCAACGTCTGCGCTGCCAAGATTCCGCTTATTTTTATACGCTACTGCAGTACCGCTTATTTTTAAACGCTGCTCAACCGTTCACGAATGGGTGGAGTTAATGCCTAACAGTATTGAGCAAAATTATTAACTTAACTTATACGTATGTCAGGAACAGATCCAGCGTGTATAAATACCCATTTAGAATATCTGTTTCCAAGTATATGCAGTACGATGGTGTGTTACTTGGTAGATGCAAAAGTCTTTTCAGAAAATAAAGTTGCAACTTATCCACTTCTTCGAACAAAGTAAATCCCCATATTTGAGCAGCATAACTTTGCACGCTCCTAGTGACTGCTAAAAATAGATTCCATTTTACGGTAAGCGTTATTTGATTTTTCGACAAAAATGTTCTTCAAGTTGCATTGATGCTATTTTTTGCTAAACTATTCTTATTTGCTAAGTGGGCTTTGAAACTTAGTTGTGGTGTCAATATTACCACTAGGTATTTATATTCTGATCTAATCTCGATATTATCGCCCCTAAACTTCCAAATCACATTCTCGGCCAAACAACCCCTATGCCTAAATGCGATTATTGCTGACTTTGCTAAATTCACTTCCATGTTCCAAGTGTCGCATATACCTATATTATCTGATAATATAACTATGTTATCTAAATATAGTAAAAGGAGCCTAATATTTAATTTTTCAAAATATATTCCGCCACCTAACCAGACATGCAAATCATTTAAATAGAATGAAAAGTGCAAAGGGGACATCAAACACCCTTGTCTTACGCCCAATTTTCTATGACATATCTTCGCCTGTCCATACTAAAGAGCTGGTTCTTGCATAAATTTGCTTAACAAAAAACACCTAGCACATGTAATTTGTATACGAGTTTAAGTAGCTGTCTCGGAACCTTGTCAAAAGCTGCTTTACATGAAAAAGGCGTCCACTTTCTTCTTTTCTTTAAAATTTATGTGAATTATAGATGCTTAATCTATATATACAAAATTGGAAGTATATATGTATATATGTAAGTCTCGTATAGATTCTGAAACTGCTGAACCGATTTTGATGAAATTTTAAGGGCATCTCTAGCACAGTCTTGAGAGTGTTTCAGTAAAGTCTGTTGCGAATCAGACTTGCTATTGTCGAGAAATTGGTGGATAATAGTTTGCATAAAAATCTTAGATGCATATTTTAAAATCAATCAAGTCACCTTGTTAAATATAGCAGGATACTTCTACTAATATATAAAAATCTCGTGTCACGGTGTTAGTATATAAACTCCTCCGAAACGGCTCGACTAATTTTTGAATGAATTTTTGAAGTGAAACTTCTTCTTCTTTTAGCGGCGTTAGGCAAAAATTTAGTATGAAATTTTCAGTGAAAAACTACAAAATGTAACGTTTTGAGATTTCTGTATCTCATAAACCGCACTAAGAAGTTGAAATTTTCACAGAATGTGTATTTCTATTCCCATATCCCCAACAAATAATAAAGTTTTTAGAAAATCCACCAGAAAAGTCTCACTAAAGAGATTACATTTCCACAACAACAACATGCAGTTTGTGTGTATAAAAATATTTATAACAACAGCATGCAAGCAACCAGCATGTGTGTTGTACAAAAATAAGCGAATGCACGAAGAAAAGAGAACAAGAAACACACAGAAGCTCGCAGTTTATCTAATTTTTGTGCAAGAGAGAACAACAGAGGGTAAACGTAAACATATTGTTTAACACAATATATATATACTTTATGTGGTCTGCGATGTCTCCTTCTGTGTGTTCCAAACTTCATGACAAACCTATAATACTATTCACTCCCGTGAAGAGTATATAAATTAAGGGGGCTCCCATACAAGAAACGTGTGTTCCAATATGCACAGGTTTAAAAGCTGTTATTTATGTTGTCTTATATTTTGGTAATTTGTGGTATACTTTTAGGCTGTATGTATATTTCACAATTGCTTTTGATCACAGTTGATATGCAGTATGAATACTGATACATCACTAAACATAAGTCAAATCATTCATTTAATATTGCGCTTTTTGTCAATTTCATAATAAATGCATATTCATTGTGTTTGGATTTGCTCGAGCATTGAGTTATTGAATACATCATTCATTTTTGCGGCAAAAAATCTTGTACGATGGTACGGAACCCTCCATCTGCGAGTCCAATTCACACTTGGCTGATTTTTTTATTTTGTGCACCCACGAACACGTTCACAAAATGCAGAAATGGCACCATTCACAAATGACATTATTAAAACTTTTTGTTAAGCTAATCACGTTCTACACATTTTTAGAACAAATTTTAATTATCACACATTTATTTGTACTTAATTTTAACGTATCAATTAATTAATGAATTGTAGACAAATTCGAATCTTTGAAAATTACGAAAATTAAATGCGAGCAATATGGCATATCCAGCATTGCTTGTTGTCTGCTGCTTGCTTGTTTATTATTATTTAGTCTTTTTGCTTCAATTTAAAAGACATTTTTGTAAAATGCAAATAATTAAAGGTGGCAACCCACACGTCCACGATTTTATCAAATCTTCTGAGAAACCAGAAAGAAGGCTATCATTGGCTGTGCCAAAGATGTAATACTCTTCATGCTCCTACGGGTGGCATCCAACCTTCTTTTCTTAGCATCACCATATGCTCTCTGTTACAGTTTGAGTATCAACAAAGAACACATTTTGAGTATCAACAAAGAACACATTTTGAGTATCAACAAAGAACACAGTTTGAGTTGCATTGTATTTTTATTGTACTTATACTCTTTATAAGTTTGTTATATAATGTGAGTTTGTATGGGAGGTACCCTTGCTGTAAGCGTAGGGTTATGAAATTTACATGGCTGGTGGATACAGAACAAAAATGATAGTGTCCAAATTTTAATTCAATAAATCAAAAAACAAAAAAAATTTTCTAATAAGAACATTAATTCAAAATGGGGTTTTTATGGGAGGTACCCCTCCTGGTAACCCTAGGATAATGAAATTTATATGGCTGATGGATACGGAACAAAAATTATAGTGTCCAAAGTTCGATTCAATAAGTCAAAAAACAAAAAACTTTTTCAAATAAGAACATTATTTGAAAAGGGGGTTTGTATAGGAGGTACCCCTCAAGGTAACCGTAGGATAATTAAATTTATATGGCTGATGGATACGGAACACAAACTTATAGTGTCCAAATTTCAATTCAATAGGTCAAAAACAAAAAACTTTTTCTAATAAGAACATTAATTTAAAAGAGGGTTTGTATGGGAAGTACTCCCCCTAGTGGTCCGATTCGGCTGATTTCAGCTCTCTAGCTCAAAAACTGTGGGACTAATTTTGAGAATAAACGGACAGACGGACATGGCTTAATCAGCTCGTCTCATCGCATCCAATCTAGGATGAAGTTCCACAATTCTTCCGAGTTTCCATTTGCTCGGTGGAACGCGATCATCCTTGATTATGACAATACCATCTATTTGTAAGTTTGGTACTTCCTTCCGCCATTTAGAGTGCGACTGTAAATGCGATAGCCAATCTGCACTCCACCGCTTCTAAAATTGTCGCAAAATCTTTTGACCTTCCAGAAATTGTACATTTAATGACTTATCCTGTGTTGTAGGTCCTGGTAACGTTGTTCTGGCTTCTCCAACCAAAAAGTGGGCAGGTGCAAGCACCCCAAGGTCGTCAGGATCAGCAGTTAGCGGACATAATGGCCTAGAATTCAAACAGGCTTCAATTTGCACTAGAATAGTTGGCACATGCTCATAAGTCAGCGGTATGCCGTGAAATGTTCGATACAGATGTGTTTTAACCGACTTCACATTAGCTTCCTACAATCCGCCGAAATTGGGACTATGTGGCGGATTGAAATGCCACTGAATGTTCCGCGTTGCCATTTCAGGAACTATCTTGCATGACACTTCTTGTTTGAAAGACCGCTGCCACAGTCTTAAAGATTTGTCCGCTCCTACGAAATTCGTTCCACAATCACAATAAATGTGTTCGCAAACTCCTCTACATCCGACCAACCGTTCCAATGTAAATAAAAAATGCTGCGTTGTCAAATCCGTAACCAATTCGAGGTGTATGGCCTTAGTTGCCAAGCAAATGAACACTGCACTGTAAGCCTTATATTTGTGATGACCACGAAACCGTGAAGCCTTTACCTCAAAGGCGCCAGTATAATCAACACCAGTCGCTTCAAATGGCCGTGTCGGTGGATTAACTCGATGCAACGGCAAGTCTGCCATCAGATCACAGGATGGTTGTGGACGATGTTTGAAGCAGTGAACACATTGCCGCAGTATTTCTTTTACAGATTGCTTCCTGCTTAGAATCCAAAAAAAAAGACGCGTTGTAAAAAGCGTTAATTGTACTCCTTCATCCAGCGTGTTGAGATGCTCATTCCGAACGACCAATTCTGTGAAATGACGCTTTGGAAGTATGATCGGAGTTCGTTGGTTCTCAGTGAGATGAAGCGCATTCCTGAGTCGGCCACGAATCCTCAGAACCTTTCGCTTATCTAAAAACGGTGCGAATTGACTCAATTTATTAGAGTTAGGTAAGTCCTTGTTCTTCTGCAAGCGGTCGATTTCCCATCCGAAAACTTCCTGCTGTACCATATGCACTACATGTACTAACGCTTCACGCAATTCTACGAGAATGGGTCCAGATCGCCGATCGTTCCAATTGCCCCGTGCATTGCTTACAAATCGCAGGATGTACGCCACCACAAACAGCAGCTCATTTTACGAAGAATATCTTAACAAGAATGATTCGGTAGATGTGACAAGGTGAACTTTGATCAGCCTTTTTTTCAGCCGCAGTGAGATTTTCGTCCGGGATGACGAACTCCTTGTTTGGGCATCAGTCTTCAGCTTGTTTGAGCCAAGAAGGACCAAACCACCAAAGATCATGAGCCGCCAATTGTTCCGGCATGAGACCACGTCATGCACAGTCTGCTGTATTGACGTGACTTCGAACATACCGCCATTGTACAGGCGTACTGTGTTGTAGGATCTTCCCAATGCGGTTGAATACAAAATTTTTCCATCGGGCCGGATCCCCATGTACCGAAAATAACACGATCGTTGCATCGGTCCAATAATAGACGGGTATTGTGCAATCTTGAATGCGCAATTGTTGGCAGATCCACTGCGCGTTTTTGGTAGCTAACACGGCACCCGTGAGCTCCACCCTAGGAATTGTTAATGGCTTGACGGATGTAACTCGACTTCGAGCAGTGAGTAGATGCGTAAAACACCTACCGTTCTGATACTGCACTCAAAAATATGCACTTGCTGCATAGGCAAGCGAAGATCCGTCGCAAAATATGTGAAGCTGACGAGAAATAATGCTTCCATCGATACAGTGCCGGTTAGTATCAATTCCAATCCATCTCGGTACTTTAATTTCTTCAACCAATTGCAAATTATCTACGTACCCACGCCCCTGTTCACACAATTCTGTGGCAACACATCACCCCACTCGAGTGACGCTTGATGGTTATTTCCTCGTGACACTCGTTCGCTCCACACTTGTTTGAGTATAGTTTTTCCTGCAGTGAGAATAGGTGCAATGAAACCCAAAGGATCATAAAGACGTGCGATGGTTGAAAGTAATGTTCGTTTGGTTGCTGTGCGATCAATCTGAAATTTTAACTTAAAACCGTAGAAATCACCCTGAGGGTGCCAATATAAGCCACTTGTTTTAATACAGTCTTGATTCTTAAATTCTAGGATGCTGGTGTTTGACATATGTTCCTTTGGAATGTTGATAAGTAACGCTGAATGATTTGCTGACCATTTCCTCAGCTCCATACCTGCAGAACGTAGATCCGCGATTAGTTGATCGCGAATCGCTAGTGCTCCCTCGATGGTGCTATGTCCGCTCTGAACATCATCCGCATAAATTTCATTCCGAAGAACATTTTTGGCTAGTGGGTACCGTTCACGTGCATCTTGTGCAAGTTGATGAATGACACGAATTGCAGCATAATGGGCTGAAGCCGTCCCAAATGTCACTGTATTTAAGCAATATTCCAGTGGCTGATTGTGCTCGTGGTACCAAAGAATACTTCGATACTGAGCATCACCTGGATGCATGTCAATACAGCGATACATCTTTTGAATATCTGCTGCAAAAACGTAACGATGAAAACGCCAATTAAGTATAACCCCTGCAAGGTCATTTTGCAATGGTCGTCCGATGCATAATATGTCGAGGGATTTCCCGTTTGACGTTTTGCAAGATGCAACATACACCACCCTCAATTTTGTGGTAATATTGTCTTCCTTCACGACGGCATGATGCGGCATGAAGTAAAGGCTGGTTTGACTCCATCGAAGATACGATGCTGTTCTTCCGAGCGAATGATACTTGCAAGGTGACCAAGCTGGAAGTAATCATTAACGACCTCTGTATACCGTTAATGAAAATCACGATTAGTATTAAATCTCCGGTCCAACTGCTGAAAACGATTTAATGCAATCTGACGTGACCTACCGAGAACCTGGGACGGGTCAAATAAGGTCTTCAGTGGTAATCGGACCATATACTTCCCGTTAGCCTGCCGCATGTGAGTGTTTTGAAAATGTTCCTCACACCATTGCTCTTCAGGGTTGAGATTTCTTGAAGAGTTGAAGTCTTCATTTTCAAAAAACTTCTGCACCAAGTTATCCAAACAAATGTCTGTTCGATAGCATCGCAAATGACCCTCATGAGGACGTTTGGTGACTAGCTGTCCAAAAATTATCCATCCCAATTGCGTGTGTTGTGCAATCGGTTGACCAGGATGCCCTCTTCGAATTTCTGGAAGCATTAGTTGTGGAATCACGTCTACAACAATTAACAAGTCGATACGATTGAGCTGCGTAAAGGTGGGATCAGCGAAAGAAAGTGTTCAGACCAAGCGTTTTTGATCCACACGAGAATTTACTAAGGTGCGGGGGTGTAGCATTAATTATAATCCGTAATGCACAAAACACGACTCCACTCAATTGATGCACTAAGTGAACTAACTTTATTTATTTCTTTACAAAACGATAGACTTAAAAATAAAAGAAAGAGGTAATGAAAGATAACAGTTTTTATGTACAAACAACGTAGCTGTTGTGTTATGTATATGTACTAATTAAGAGCTATGTAGTGTTCTGCTCCAACAGAAAGATTTTTCAAATGATGACAGTCCTGTACGTTAAGACTCGACTTCGGCAACCTAGAAGTTAGGGATCGTTGTACCAAAGCAGTGTCAATGAATATTTCAAAAGCCGATTGAGTACATGATTTTATGGTGAATTCAGTACTATGTTTGCATGCCTTTGTGCGATCAACTATTAACTTCCGTGCATAACAGTCTTTGGCTAAAAATTCAGGACAACGACGCAAAATATGATTGCCGCTGCAATTTTTACAGCAGTTGGGGTTAGTAGATCCAGTGGTTTGGTGGAAACTACCCTTGTATGATGAGTTGACTGAAGATTTGTGATATGATCGATTGCTCTCAGTCTTTGAAGTAGACTGCCCTGAGGGTAGACCAAGCCTATGATTCTCGATCACATTGATGCTAACAAGACGGCTGTTGAGGAAAGATTCGAAGGCGGTGAACGTAGGTATGACCACGCTGTCGCCTAAATGGTGTTCCCAAGATTGAAGTGTGGTTGCTGGAAGTTTTGTGGTAAGATGATGAACACTCCAGTGATCGCAATTTTCTATTTTAATGTTCAAACGCTTAAATTCATTAATACAGACATTAGCAGTATTAAGCATTCAGATCCGATGAATGTTCTTTATTTAATGAGGGCAAATCATGAAGCGCATTCATATGATACATGAACTGCTCACGTAGGTTATCATAACGTTTGACAATGAGCTTCCAGGCAGTAGAATAATTCAACTCAGTGAGACTCATTTGTCGTACGTCTTGATCAAGATCTACCGGTAGCGCTTGTTTTAAAAAATGAAAATTTTGTATGTCCGAAAGCGAACTATTTTCGTGTATCAGTTGCACGAATGCGGCATCGGTGCTGTGGGCGTAGTATCCTGATTGGCGTTTGCGTTTGTGTCGAGCGAATTGGCTTGAAGAGTTGTTTCAAACGTCTCAGAAATTGTCAAAAAACTACCAAGTACTCCTCTTCAAACTCTTTAGAAACGTTGTTTTGCAAATACGGGCTGGTAGATGGGCATTTTGACACTATCAGCAACTTATGGTTCTCATCAAATTCCTTGGATAAGTCATCTAACTTCTTTAGACGGTCTGAAAGTAAGGTTTCGTTTTCCTTGCAGCTCCGTCTTTCTTAAAGTTAGTATAGAGCTTCCGCAACCTTGCCAGAATATAGTGTTGCAAAGCACAAACACATTCAATGCAATCGGCATTTTTGTTTTCGATTAATTTTCCCACTTGAGAAATTTTAATTCCTCACTCGTAACACACATATAACAACAAACACTTACCCGTTGCTTGCCTTGATGAAAACAAAAGAAAATTCCATCGCAAATGATGTGTTCCGTTGAGATAGTCCAACGCACCGGTGGTGTAAGGTGATCGTGTTGATTGTAACTGGATGAAGTGCCCCACGTTGGGCTCCAAAAATGTTGTGACAAAAGTGAAGTCAAAGTTGAGCCAATGGTTGGCTCTGGGGCGTTACTAGTATGAAACACAATGACACAATCACTGGCAGAATGTCTTGTTTAAATAAGTTTTATTAATATAAATTTAGTTTAACGAAAAGACAAAAGTATGATAATGTAATTTGTAACCCGTTGTTGCTCACTCGGGGGTTTTTTGTTATTGATTCGTCGTCAGCCAAGATGGTTTCCTTCTCCGTTCGTTTCAGCATGGATGTCATCTCTCCACATCCAACGGACACCAGAAAAACACCAAGTTTCCAAAGATCCATAAGCCAAAGGTGTCATCCATCTTTGCTTTTCCTTGTTATGGTTCTTCTTCTTCCTTCTTTCCTCATGCCCAACATCTGACGTTAATAATAAAAATAACGGGCCCGAAAGCACAGCGACCAATAAGATCTATTGTACATGGCCCTATTTAATAGAAACCCTATATGTTTAGACTTTTGATGAATCTTAACATATCTTGGGGTTTGTTGTTCCACAATTTGTGTGGATTAACAACAGTGTCACCGAGGTGGTGAAGTCTTTGTCTACCGAGTGCAGGACATTTGCAGAGTATATGCTCTGAACTTTCTTTATCCATTTCACAAAATCGGCATACGTCAGTGTCGGAAAGACCTAACTTATTTTGATGATACCTTAGGTTGCAGTGACCCGTGAAGTATCCAGTCCAATGCGTAAGTCTACTCTACTGAGTGAGAGAAGCTTATTCGAGATACTCTTTGAAAGAGTGAGGAATTGTTTTGCCTGGCGTTGTCCGGTGGAGTTCACCCAGTGTTTTAGAAAATTCTTTTCCTCAAGTTTCCTGATTTCTTCGTTTTTGTGGCTTTTCGAGAGACCACAGAAAAGCTCAGGACCGTAAAAGGGCATGATCGCCCCTTGCTTAGCCAAGTAGTCGGCCTTTTCATTGCCTTCATGACCTTCATGTCCTGGTACCCACCTTAATACAACAGTATTAAAGTTACCCAGTTCATTTAACAGGTTAAGGCAGTCATATGCCATCTTTGAGGTGAAAGTGACCGACTGTAGGGCTTTAAGGCCGCTTGACTATCCGAGAGTATGTAAATATGTACTCCTCTCATTTTCCTGCGAAGACATTCCCTCGCACAGATTTCAATGGCATACATTTCCGCTTGAAATATTCTTGGGTAGGTACCTATTGGGATAGACTTTTTGAATTTTGGGCCATATTTGGGAGCCGGGTTTGAATTTAATAGAATTAGTTCTCCAGTCTTCACGATCATTAATAATGATTTGAAAAAGTTTGCAGAATGGGACTGTCTAGAAAATTTTCTAAAATTTTTAGGTGTCCCTTAATATTGCCCCCTTTTAAGTCGGCAATACCTTCCAATCTCAAGGCGCTAATAGTAGCTTCCTTTTCTATTAGGATAGGTAATGGTGGGATGTATAAGAGCACCCCTAGTGCGTCAGTGGGACACGTTTTCATAGCCCCTGTGATACTGACACAAACAAGTCGATGCAGTTTACTTAGTATACTGCATTCCTTTGTTTGACTTTAGGCCACCATGCAATGGAAGCATACGTGACTATTGGTCTAATGACCGTAGTGAATGTCCAGTAGGTCATTTTGGGATTTAGACCCCAGGATTTACCAAAAAGTCTAGTGCAAGCAAAGAATGCCATTGTAGCCTTTTTTGTAACTTTATTTAGATGTTGGTTCCACGTTAGCTTTTTATCAAGGATAACCCCTAGATAGTTCGCTTCATTGGAAAATTGGATTGTGATGCCATTTAACACGAACATTTGAGAGTAATGTTTCTCTTCCTGGTGAATGGTACCAGCACAGTTTTTGATGGGTTAATGGAGAGCCCTTTCTCACTGCACCATTTATTTATTATTTTTAGGGCTTGTTGCATGCGGTCAGAGATAGTCTGCTCATGCCAGCCCACAATATATACAACTAGGTCATCTGCATAACCTTGTGTATTGAAACCTAGACCATTAAGCTTGTAGAGGAGTTCATCTATCACTTAAGTCCACAGAAGTGGAGAGGGTACACCCCCTTGTGGGCAACCTCTTGTGGCTGTGATAGATTTTAATTCTCCTCCAAGCTGTAAATTAATAGTCCGAGATTCAAGCATAGCTATTATCCATTTAATAATAGGTGTGGGTACTTCTTTCCGTAGAAGGGCATTTTCTATTGCCTCATATGAAGTATTATCAAAAGCTCCTGATATGTCGATAAATGCACATAGAGCTATTTGTTTGGAATCAAGAGCCTTTTCAATGATAGTTGTTAGGCTATGTATTGCAGTTTCTCTTGATTTGCCACGTTGGTAAATTGCAGTTTTTGCAGAGGAAAATTTATAAGGTTGTTATGCCTTATATACTGATCAAAAATTTTTTACATTGATTTTAGGAAAATTGAGCTGAGACTTATAGGTCTATAAGATTTAGGTAGCTCTTCTGGCTTTTGCCCTACCTTTGGAATGAACACTACTTATATTTCAGCCCATTTCGTAGGGACTTGCTCTGAATATACTGGCCAATTTTGGGACAATGTACTTGGCTCCATGTTGGAGCAGACAAGGGTATATCCCATCAGGCCCTGGAGATTTGTATGAGCTAAATGATGATAAAGCCCATTGCACCCGTTTTTCATGGAACAGTTTACTAGCCAGCTTAAAATCTACAGTATTGATGGATACCGTGGATTCCACCAGTACTGGATGTTCTTTAGAAGCTGAGTGACCCGGAAAGTGAGTGTCCAGCAGCAGTTTGCTGGTTTCTCCCGGGTTTTGTGTAAAACTGCCATCTCGTTTTTTCAGAATACAAATACCGTTTGAGTGATCTTTAACTAAGGCTTTTTGAAGGCGAATCGCATCTGGAAGATTTGAGATCTTCTCACAATGATTCCTCCAAGTAGCTCTTTTAGATCTTCTCAATTCTATATTATAGGCAGCTATAGCCTCTTTATAGGAAACCCAGTCCCCCGTTCGTTTAGCTCTATTGAATAATCTTCTTGCCTTGCTTCGAAGTTCAGTAAGCGTCTTATTCCACCAAGGAACATCCCCTCGTGGTTTATGCACTTTTTTTGGACAACTTTTATAAAAGGCATTGATTATATTAGAATGAAGCTCTTCAGCTTCTGATTCAAGCTCTGATTTTAAATAAATATGCTTATTTGAGCAGTTAATACCATGCTGTAGATAAAGGTAAAAGATATCCCAGTTGGTTTTCTTGAGATTTCTGTAAACTTTGGCTTGTGTTACAGCTGCACCCACATCAAACCGTATGTGCATATGATCCGACATGGATGTTTCCTGTGACACGTGCCAATTTGAGACTTCCGACGAGACATTCTGACTTGCAAGAGTGAGATCAAGAACTTCCCCTCTTATTGCATTCACAAACGTCGGTTCGTTGCCTCGGTTTAATATAGTAACATTATGACTTAGTATAAATTCAAGAAGGTACTCACCCCTTGTGTTTATGTCGTTGCTTCCCCAGATTGTGTGGTGTGCGTTTGCATTGCTGGAGAGAATCCATCGGATATGACGCTGCTGACAATACTCCGCTAGGGCCAAAACATCCTCTGTTGGGGCAGTAGCCGCGTCTCCCGGTAGATAAGCAGAGGCAAGGATGACCTTATGCTCCCCTTTGCTGGTAGGCACTTTTGCCCAAATCGCCACTAGGTCTTCAGAAATAAAACTTGAGAAAGGAAGAAAGGTTAGTTGGTTACTAATCAGAATCACCGCTCTAGGGCGATTCTTATTGGTGGCATAGATCAACCTACCATTTGAGTTTTGGAGCCCTTTGATGACTCCGTTATATGCCCATGGTTCTTGGATGAAAGCTACATCCAAGTGCTCAGCGTTAAACCTCCCTGCCAGTATATCTGAGGCAGCTTTGGCACGATGGAGGTTTATCTGAAGGCATCCGAGTTGCCTTGTATTGCTGCTGGGTTTGCTTTGGGGAAGAGCCATTAATGGGCTTTTTTACGGGCACTTGCCGCCCTCTTCTTCCCTCTGTTGCTACCTAGCAAGATCGCTTCTTCTGCGGATCTATAGCTTCCCATTTTAGCACGCTGGTGATCGTGGCATTTGGTGGCAGCATGAAGCGATGGTCGCATTCTTATGCCCTCCTTAACTTGCTCACGTCTTGCTGTTGGACCAGATGCTGAAGTAGTTACTGCAGCTACATTAGAGCACTGTGGTTGCTCTGGTATTGTCTCTGCAGTACTCGTGGATGGACACTTAGAGCTTTTGGAGCTTGCCGGTGCCTCAGACACTTTACCATGTGTCCCATCATTGGCCTCACTTTTATTTTTTGGGCGCATTTGTATCCTACCGAAGCCATAGTTCAACCAGAGTTGATTTTTCCTTATGACTTCGGCTGAGATAGGGTCTATGGCGAAGGTAATTTCAGAGACCGTACCTTTACGCACTCTATTGAGTGCTCCCCAGTCGTTCACCCTTAGGCCAGTGTTCTGCCCGTTCAGAAGACCTAGTATATTTTCTGTGGTAGTACTGTCCAGTTCAGGGAAGTTGCCAATGTAGATCTGAGGACGTGGTATTTCATCCTCTTCAACGATCTTTAGCTCGGCATCCTTCCACGGCTTTATTTTAGGCACTACTGCCTTTAACCAAGTGGCTGTGTCATTATTACCACAGGAGATAACTAGCCATCCCGAGCGGAAAGTGCAGCTATTAAAAACTGGTTTTTCCGCACGCGATTGATTTTTCCTAATCGCTTCTAGGATGGTGTGCTGTATGGTCTTGAGTTGTTCCGTAGACCATATGGTGTTTGGATACTTAGGTGGTATGATACCCAGTTTTGTGCTGCACGTAACATCTTTATAGGACATTTGTGCTGTGCTCACCTCCCCTGCAAGGGTAGGCCCTGTTGGTTCAGGCCTTGTGGGTACAGCTGTCCTTTTTTCCATTACTGCCACCGTTCCTACGCTATCTCTTTTAGGTGCGCTTTGTTTTGGTGAGGTACTGCTAGGGCGTTGACGCTTCAGAGCAGTTGGCTTTTGAGCAAGTGCTCTAGCCTCTTCAATGATATGCCCTCGGCTTAGATGACGTTTAAGGCGTCTATGGGCAGCACCACATAGCCGCACCTTTTTGACGCCATCTACCGCCTTTTCAGGGATAAGGGTAGGTGAGACGAGAAGATTATCCTCTTCCTCTTTTCTAAGGTTGTCATCGGAACCTATATCCACACTAACGACATCCATTACAATGCTTTCGCTACTTTTGGGTAGGCTATGTAAAGCCTTATCCGTTTGCGATAAAGAAAGCACTTCCGCAATTTCCGCAGAAAGGTCACTATTGACCTGGTTTGTACTAGGCACTACTGCCTCTTGTATAAATGTTTCAATGTTTTTCTCAGCCATTTGGTCCCACGAGTAAAGGGGAATACAAGTCCACCGCAACAGTGCCCCGGTGTTACGGTAAGGCTTAATTACAACCAGAGGGTGCCCGGTATCTGGAGGCCACCGTTTAGAGACACACTTACGTAGTGCCATTCATCCCATAGGCACGGTACGAATAACACCTGGGATTACGGGTTTTATCGAGTTTACCTCTCTAGATCCGCTATTTTCAGTTGAAAGCAGGGGCAACTCGTGCAGGTGTGCCTATTTACCGCAATGGTCGGTCTTTAGGCTTTAGCAGTATAGCCTTTCGACTCTGTTTGCACTGCCCCGTAGACAATCAACAATCATCACAGAAGTGTTACAAACTTAGCCCTCATACAGCTGACATTAGAGTTGAGAATATCGATGCGTTATCGGTAATACAGTATTGACGAACGAACATTGCCAACCACCTTGTAGTTCCGATAACGCTCGTACAGCTTGCATGGCCCTGTATGTGACTAGTCCAGCGAGTTAAGGTACTAAGTCTAATGCCAGAACATTTGGCATACTGTTCAGCCAGAGGACTGGTTGGTATCAAGTTGAGGATTGCAAACAGCGCTTTACTGGAAGTGGTCCGAAGGGCCCCTGCTATCGTATTGGCTGCGGTCCTCTTGACTATGTCAAGAGGTTTTTGGTTAATTGCCTTGTGGCAGGCAGGCCATCAGAAATCGGCTCCATACAGAAGATTAGGCTCCACCACCGCTGCGTTGAGCCAGGTTAAGATACGGGGGTTAAGACCCCAGCTAGCACCGAGAGCCCTCTTACAGTAGTAGAGAGCGCACGAAGCCCTTCGTGACCTTTCCAGGATGTTTATTTTCCAGCTTAGCTTGGAGTCGAGAACTAGGCCTAGATACTTCGCTTGTTGGCTCATATTCAGGCAAGTGCCTTCGAGTTTTGGTAAGGGAAGTCGGGAATTTTGTACTTCCTTGTGAAGAGCATAGTCTCAATTTTCGAAGGATTAACTTCGTCACCAAAGTCCCGACATCATTCGGAAACAATGCCTAGAGCATATGTTAATCTGTCTGACAGGGTGCAAGGAAACTTACCGGATACCGCAACAGCAATGTCAGCGTCATAAGCTATAATACGGCATCCGGTTCGATCCAATTCACTTAACATAAGCCAAGAGAAGAGGTGATGGAACGAGATTTTAACAATCTTTCAATGAATGTAATAATATTTGGGTCCAGGTTTAGACCAGACAGAGTTGAGACTACCGTTTGGACTTACGTTATTGAATGTACCTTCAATATCGAGGAACACGGCCAACGTAAATGGCTTGAAGGATACTGATTTTTCTAATTCCTCAATGAGAGAGTGTAGCGCAGTTTCCACAGACCTGCCCTTTGTGTAGGAATGTTGTGATTTGGGTAGAAGGTTTTAATCGATGGTAGTCCTGATATGGACATTGATAATTCTTTCAAGAGTTTTGAGGAGGAAGGAGGAAAGACTTATGGGTCTATAATCCTTAGGCATGGTGTGTGAAACTTTCCCTGCTTTGGGAATGAACACCACATGAGCTTCACATCACAAGCTGGGAATGTACGAGTATTGGCGACATGCATTGTAAATTTGCAGTAGTCACGGAGTGACAATGTTGGAAATCTCCTGAATGTCTGCTGGTATAATACCGTCAGGACCAGGAGATTTAAAGCGTTCGGATGAATCGATGGTCCACTGAAAGTGAGCGTTGGTTACAACAAGGTTAGACCAGCATCGGTTCGTAGGCAGGGCATGAGTAGATCCATTATTGAGAGACACGCTGCCTGGAAATTGTGTTTCTAGTAGGACAATCAGGGTCGCCGCCCCAGTAGCAGTCCAGCTACCATCTGGTCTCTGGACGCAATCCAGGGAACTAAGAGAAGATTTAAGGATCCTGCGGAGTCTACTTGTCTCGGAGACACTTTCTATATTACCACAGAAAGTTATCCAGGTAGCTCTTTTGGATTTCCTTCGTATTTGAATTCCCTTCGCTTGCGCTTGAAGGGAAGCCAGTCATTTGAGGGTTTGGCTCTGTTAAAAAGCTTTCGGCATTGCTTGCGGAGTTCTGCGATATCGGCATTCCTCCACGTGGGTTTGTTCTTACCTCTGGGTGTGCGGGCCACGCATGAAATTTCCGTTCCAGTTTTGAAAGCATTTGAGAGCTTTTTGACAGCCCTATCAATGTCGGCGCTGTCTGCTATGACCGGGATCGGGCCAAGACTGTTGGCAATGCTCGACTGAAATTTGGACCAGTCGGTGAGTTTTCTACTGGAATACGCTGAGGCAGCCTCAGAATCTGAGGAGCTGACAAGCGTGACGTCGAGCACCTCCCTTTTATTAGCAGTTATGAAGGTAGGTTCATTACCTCGATTCGCTATAAATAATTCGTGGGCTAAAATAAAATCTTGAAGGGACTTACCTCGTTCATTTGTGTCCGTACGTCACCACATTGCGTGATGGGCGTTGGCATCAGTACCACTGACCATGGTGATCCGCTTGCTATTGGCTTCTGAAACCAGAAGCCTGACTTTGTCGAGGGGAGGGGCTGGTCCGTGGGCATGTGCCATGTAGCATAATGTGATCCACGTTGGAGTGCCGTCTACTTCAGCAATAACGGCAACGTTGTCTTTGTCATGGTACCTGTGGAGTACGAGACCATTAATTGACTTTTTAACAATAATGCAAGCCCTAGGTCTACCTGAGCCCTCGCAGTATATCAGGCGATAATCCCGGTGGTAGAGTCCACATACCCTGTCTTTGATGACCCAAGGTTTCTAATTTTAGCTCCTCATTTCCTTGGGAAAATCAAAGGAGCAGTGCTGCCGAGGCAGTGGTGAATGGTGAATGTTAATTTGAGTTACCTTCGCCATCTTTGGGGTTATTTATGATGGTGTTGTTGGGGTCTTCCTCTTCAGACAGTGGACACTCAGACGCACTCATGTCCATTTGATCAAAGAATTTATTGACGAACTCAGAGGTGGAAATGACAGATTCTACGTTACCAGAATTGTCTTGGGATACCGAGGCAGCCAAAGCATTAGCTGAAGGCTCAGCCATTTGGTCTCTTGTTTTGGACTGCAGCTCGTCGCTTTTGTACACTTTGAGGGTAATTGATCCGAAACCGTAGCTGATTAACCCGTTTGAAGCAGTGATTAGCGCGAGCGACTCCTCATTAATGACGATGAGCGCCTCGTTAAAACGTCTGTTGGAACGGGGTGCCACTATTCTGGGTTTCTTGGCACCTGGTGGTATTAATTGAGAGGGCTGTTTACTCGACCTTCGTTGTTTCTGAGTAGCAAGTGAGGATTTGGGCGTGCCTCGATGTTTTGTTGAGCCCACGCGAGTGCCGCTCTATCACGTTCTGACAGCTTTGTAGTGTCAGCCGCTTGGAGTTTGTGGGCAGATCTTCTCGTTCTATAGGCCCATGTGGAAGCATTGATGTGAGAACGGACACTAGAGGCAGCCGAATTACTTGAATCCGAGTCTATGGATTTGCTCTGGTTCATGTGTTTAGAACTAGTGGTGGAGAGGGTAGCTTTTGCAGCTTCTACCGATGTGGATGGGCCCACTTTATGTGCTACGCCAGCCTTTGAAGTGAGTGAGGTGACTGGAAGCGGGCCCGGCTTCGTGCCAGTGTCGTGTGCACCTGAAGTCTGGATGTGGATCCATCAGACGATTTTGGCATGGCTCCACTGGTCGGCTTTTGCTGTACCATACAAGAAGGTTCCCCTATCGGGTTTGCCTTCTCGCTTTTGAAAGGGGAGGAAGAGTGAGAAGAATTCATTTTGTCGATGTAATTGGGTTCCAACTCAAAGCTGCTATCTCGACCCGAAAGTGTAGTTACTGAGATGAAGAAGGTACAATGGTTATCTATGCAAATGCTGGGAGTCCATGCTAAGGTTGGCATACGCCTTCATGGGGTCGTATGCTCAGGGCCAGACCAGTACTAACTGGGAGTAATACTCAACCAGACCTACATCACCAACTGAATGACGACGGAATCAAGAACGTACTCTAAGGCCCGCCACGGTTTAAACGGAACGGAGACAGGTTGCGGCTTAGACCAGAGCCGTTCGCACAAGGTTTCACTCCGGTTTTACTAGGTCTGGAGGCCACAACCTACCAGCATAGGGGCAAACAAGTCAGAAAAACAGTGAGGTTAGTGAGGTTGTCCTTCGTGGAAGTGCTTGTTTGCTTATAAGCAATAATAAGCACAAGCCTTCGCTGCACAACCCTTATATATAACAAAATAATTGAAAATGAGAAATGGCTGATAATTTCAACATATTTTGAAGATATGTGTACCATGGTACACATGGTTGGGAGTTTGTTTTATATTTATTTTTTTTTTTTACAAAAATTCAAACCTCAGCTGCGACTGGATCGTGGGCCGGTGCTTATCACAATTCACCAATGTCAACTTTTATTTTGCTTGACAAAGTACTTAAAATACAGCTTTTGTCATCAAATAATAAGAAATAAAGAAAAATAATTGTTTTGCCCCTCACTGGGCTCAAACCTTAGCACTGAGTTGTGAGACGTTGTTTCATCTGATGAATATTTTGCCTTTCTTTGAATTAGTTTATGATGCTAGTTCTTACATCAGTACACAAAGATTCGTGTTACAATATTTTATATCACTTGTCAAAAATTTAGTATGAAATTTTCAGTGAAAAAATACAAAATGTAACATTTTGAGATTTCCGTATCTCATGAACCGCACTAAGTAGAGACTTGAAATTTTCACAGCATGTCCATTTTCTATTTTTGGAAAATCCACCGGAAAAGTCTTAATAAAGAGATTACATTTCCACAACAACAACATGCAGTTTGTGTGTATAAAATTGTTTATAGCAACAACATGCAGGCAACCAGCATGTGTGTTGTACAAAAACAAGCGAATGTACGAAGAAAAGAGAACAAGAAACACACAGAAGCTTGCAGTTTATCTATTTTTTGTGCAAGAGGGAACAACAGACGGCAAACGTAAACACATTGTTTAACACAACAACAACAACTACACACGCCAAAGAAACCAAAAGCAATATACAGACGGACAGATAGACAGAATGACAGACAGACTCATCGAGCTAATGAAGAATATATGTATTTACTTTATGTGGTTTCTCTTTGTCTCCTTCTGTGTGCTATGCCAGCCATACGTTATGTGATCAATTGTACGATCAAGATCAAAAGTTTGTGATTTTCCATGCAATCGTGCCATGATCCGGCCCCGCACACGTTGCGAGTGTCAACAAGCTAAATGGAATTGTACAATCAGTCGCATAATGTGTGGCCGGCATAACAAACTTCTTGACAAACTTATAATACTATTCAAGCAATAGTACGAGAGCTTGACAATTTTTCTATATAACCATCAGAGAGCAAAACATTTTTTAAATCTTGATGCATATTCAATGTGTTTGGAAATGCTCGAGCGGTGACAAACTTTCATAGTGAAAATAATACAATTTTGAGATGATCACTCTGTCTGTTTTTAAGAAGTTTCACTTCTATCACGTGTACGATGGCACACGCGCATTTTTTTTTTTTTTTTGGCTTAAATTTGAAAAACCCATCCACCACAAACATGAAAAGTAATGCCGTGTTATACACACACGTGGGACGTTATTACAAATAAAACACTACTACTTAATTAAACTATTTTTAATTTTCGGTTTTTTTGATATATGGTACTATAATATAAAAAAAATTTGAAAAAATGCTTATGTCTTATTCTTTGAGGGAGGGAGGGTTTACGATAATATTAATTTTACTTATGCAGAGGAGGTGGGGGTCTAAAATCATTGAAAGTTTGCTTACGCAATACTTGAACGACCCCAAAGGCTAAGAACACTAGTGAAAACTTAAACACAGAAAACACAAGTAAGCTAATATAAAACAATAAACCATTTTAAGCTGCAAATATAGTTATCAAAACGGAATCATTCCAGTACAAGCAATACCCGCTATGAAGACCACTTCTCTGTATCGACACTGTTAGATATGTTATGCATATCGACATCACGTTTATAATCATTGCGTGAATTACTCGTTGGGCCATCAAAAACATCAATGCCACCGTAATTAGAAATTGATCATTGGATGTTCGGTTAGTAGAACGTTTAACTTGTAGCTTCGCACAAGATATCATAATTTTCTTGCGATAGAGCTTCTGACGTTCTCTCTCCAAATGTAGCACTTCAGACTTCTTTAGTCTTAAACGATCAATTGTCAGATTACGACGTTGACGCTCGCGACTCTTTACGCAATCGACGCACCAACCCGTGCAGCTGAGTACTGGGATTGATGCCGTACGATGCTCGTTCACTTCCGGTGAATGATGAAATTTTGGGGACATGATGCCCTCCACCAGAGAGAATCTATCCAAATTGTGTTTTTTTACAGCAATGGAAAATCAAGAGTCTGTGAAATCTGGCCTGTTTGGCCTGATGAGAAGATCTATCTGCTGTGGCAAGTTGAACGAAGGATCAGCTAGTTAAATGTTCGACGGTTTACTAACCAGCAAGGCAAGCTGTCAGTGATGTTTTGTGCGATTACGGCAGTGATGCTACGCGTAAGGTCTGAATTCTGCGATTTCAGAACAAGCTCAACTGAGTAACAATCAGCCATCATTTTTGTGTTTCGATGTTGTAGTTGGTTACCAAATCTTGATGTGGCGAAGTAAAGCTGCGAATCAGAATCCAACAGTGCACGACATGGTACAAGTACAAATATTACGACAGTGGCCAGCAGCACAGCATCAGATAGAGAATGAGCAACTCACGATTAAATGTAAGAGCACGTTGCTTCAAATTACACGTACGACGTACGCTGCAGATATACATTTCCTTGTCCGATGACCGTTGGTTGGTTGGTTTCCGTGGCTGGCTCGCATAAACCACTACAAGCCACAATTAGCACTAGAGTGCCGTTTCGATACCACTTCCTCGCCGAACGCAATCAGTATTACTAAATCCCACCTGTCGAATTTAGGTATTTGAGTAAATCACCCGGACATATGGCTGAACAGTCCGATAGATTGTCTATGAAATATTTGGCCAGAAACTTATTTCTAGTCTTTGCCAAGGCTGGACATTAGGGTTGCGCTTATTTGTATGAAGGTAAAAAAAAGTGTTGTAACTATGGGTCTCAGGGTTTTAAAATGTTCCTTTTGGTATAAAACAATGAAGTGTATAGTTTTAGCACGATCGAATAATATTTAGAGGTGGCGACTTGTGCTTATACTTTTATTTATGTAACTTGGATCCCAGAATTTGAGCATAGTCATGGCCAACTAAAAAAATGTTGTTGCTTGAACGTAAATTGGCCATATTCGTGACACTTAGAACGCGTTTCAATTGCAATAAGAAACAATGTGAAATAAAATTGCTTTAGGTGCGACTATTACACCTTGCACTTAATAATGAAACAGACTAGCTTTACACAGAAAAACAATTAACATGTGCGCGGTAAAAAGTAAAAGATTTTAATAAATTCGACACTGATTATTTAATAACAAATATAGTGCTTATAAATCTTTTAAATAACAAGAAATGAGAAGTTCTAAGATTTGACTTGTATGATACGTAAGTGGAAGATTTAGAATTTCATCTCAAGTCGACACCTCTAAAGATAGTCAGATCAAGCTGAAATTTTACATTTTTTCCTTTTAAACCAAAACAAACATTTTTGGACCCTGAGACCTTTGGCAACGTCACTTTTATAAATAAGCGCAACCCTACTGGGCATTGACATAGAAAGTGGGTGAGTGACTCCTCTTCCTCTTCGTTTCCGCAGCTCCTACAATGG